>OX103727.1:44359008-44548916 GCA_944470365.2 Schistosoma intercalatum | reverse complement strand
TACTACCAGTAGTAGTAGTAGTAGTAGTAGTAGTAGTAGTAGTAGTAGTAGTAGTAGTAGTAGTAGTAGTAGTAGTAGTAGTGTAGTAGTAGTAGTAGTAGTAGTAGTAGTAGTAGTAGTAGTAGTAGTAGTAGTAGTAGTAGTAGTAGTAGTAGTAGTAGTAGTAGTAGTAGTAGTAGTAGTAGTAGTAGTAGTAGTAGTAGTAGTAGTAGTAGTAGTAGTAGTAGTAGTAGTAGTAGTAGTAGTAGTAGTAGTAGTAGTAGTAGTAGTAGTAGTAGTAGTAGTAGTAGTAGTAGTAGTAGTAGTAGTAGTAGTAGTAGTAGTAGTAGTAGTAGTAGTGTAGTAGTAGTAGTAGTAGTAGTAGTAGTAGTAGTAGTAGTAGTAGTAGTAGTAGTAGTAGTAGTAGTAGTAGTAGTAGTAGTAGTAGTAGTAGTAGTAGTAGTAGTAGTAGTAGTAGTAGTAGTAGTAGTAGTAGTAGTAGTAGTAGTAGTAGTAGTAGTAGTAGTAGTAGTAGTAGTAGTAGTAGTAGTAGTAGTAGTAGTAGTAGTAGTAGTAGTAGTAGTAGTAGTAGTAGTAGTAGTAGTAGTAGTAGTAGTAGTAGTAGTAGTAGTAGTAGTAGTAGTAGTAGTAGTAGTAGTAGTAGTAGTAGTAGTAGTAGTAGTAGTAGTAGTAGTAGTAGTTGTAGTAGTAGTAGTAGTAGTAGTAGTAGTAGTAGTAGTAGTAGTAGTAGTAGTAGTAGTAGTAGTAGTAGTAGTAGTAGTAGTAGTAGTAGTAGTAGTAGTAGTAGTTGTAGTAGTAGTAGTAGTAGTAGTAGTAGTAGTAGTAGTAGTAGTAGTAGTAGTAGTAGTAGTAGTAGTAGTTGTAGTAGTAGTAGTAGTAGTAGTAGTAGTAGTAGTAGTAGTAGTAGTAGTAGTAGTAGTAGTAGTAGTAGTAGTAGTAGTAGTAGTAGTAGTAGTTGTAGTAGTAGTAGTAGTAGTAGTAGTAGTAGTAGTAGTAGTAGTAGTAGTAGTAGTAGTAGTAGTAGTAGTAGTAGTAGTAGTAGTAGTAGTAGTAGTAGTAGTAGTAGTAGTAGTAGTAGTAGTAGTAGTAGTAGTAGTAGTAGTAGTAGTAGTAGTAGTAGTAGTAGTAGTAGTAGTAGTAGTAGTAGTAGTAGTAGTAGTAGTAGTAGTAGTAGTAGTAGTAGTAGTAGTAGTAGTAGTAGTAGTAGTAGTAGTAGTAGTAGTAGTAGTAGTAGTAGTAGTAGTAGTAGTAGTAGTAGTAGTAGTAGTAGTAGTAGTAGTAGTAGTAGTAGTAGTAGTAGTAGTAGTAGTAGTAGTAGTAGTAGTAGTAGTAGTAGTAGTAGTAGTAGTTGTAGTAGTGTAGTAGTAGTAGTAGTAGTAGTAGTAGTAGTAGTAGTAGTAGTAGTAGTAGTAGTAGTAGTAGTAGTAGTAGTAGTAGTAGTAGTAGTAGTAGTAGTAGTTGTAGTAGTAGTAGTAGTAGTAGTAGTAGTAGTAGTAGTAGTAGTAGTAGTAGTAGTAGTAGTAGTAGTAGTAGTAGTAGTAGTAGTAGTAGTAGTAGTAGTAGTAGTTGTAGTAGTTGTAGTAGTAGTAGTAGTAGTAGTAGTAGTAGTAGTAGTAGTAGTAGTAGTAGTAGTAGTAGTAGTAGTTGTAGTAGTAGTAGTAGTAGTAGTAGTAGTAGTAGTAGTAGTAGTAGTAGTAGTAGTAGTAGTAGTAGTAGTAGTAGTAGTAGTAGTAGTAGTAGTAGTAGTAGTAGTAGTAGTAGTAGTAGTAGTAGTTGTAGTAGTTGTAGTAGTAGTAGTAGTAGTAGTAGTAGTAGTAGTAGTAGTAGTAGTAGTAGTAGTAGTAGTAGTAGTAGTAGTAGTAGTAGTAGTAGTAGTAGTAGTAGTAGTAGTAGTAGTAGTAGTAGTAGTAGTAGTAGTAGTAGTAGTAGTAGTAGTAGTAGTAGTAGTAGTAGTAGTAGTAGTAGTAGTAGTAGTAGTAGTAGTAGTAGTAGTAGTAGTAGTAGTAGTAGTAGTAGTAGTAGTAGTAGTAGTAGTAGTAGTAGTAGTAGTAGTAGTTGTAGTAGTAGTAGTAGTAGTAGTAGTAGTAGTAGTAGTAGTAGTAGTAGTAGTAGTAGTAGTAGTAGTAGTAGTAGTAGTAGTAGTAGTAGTAGTAGTAGTAGTAGTAGTAGTAGTAGTAGTAGTAGTAGTAGTAGTAGTAGTAGTAGTAGTAGTAGTAGTAGTAGTAGTAGTAGTAGTAGTAGTAGTAGTAGTAGTAGTAGTAGTAGTAGTAGTAGTAGTAGTAGTAGTAGTAGTTGTAGTAGTAGTAGTAGTAGTAGTAGTAGTAGTTGTAGTAGTAGTAGTAGTAGTAGTAGTAGTAGTAGTAGTAGTAGTAGTAGTAGTAGTAGTAGTAGTAGTAGTAGTAGTAGTAGTAGTAGTAGTAGTAGTAGTAGTAGTAGTAGTAGTAGTAGTAGTAGTAGTAGTAGTAGTAGTAGTAGTAGTAGTAGTAGTAGTAGTAGTAGTAGTAGTAGTAGTAGTAGTAGTAGTAGTAGTAGTAGTAGTAGTAGTAGTAGTAGTAGTAGTAGTAGTAGTTGTAGTAGTAGTAGTAGTAGTAGTAGTAGTAGTAGTAGTAGTAGTAGTAGTAGTAGTAGTAGTAGTAGTAGTAGTAGTAGTAGTAGTAGTAGTAGTAGTAGTAGTAGTAGTAGTAGTAGTAGTAGTAGTAGTAGTAGTAGTAGTATTAGTAGTGGTAGAACTTGTAGTAGTAGTAGTAGTAGTAGTAGTAGTAGTAGTAGTAGTAGTACTAGTAGTAGAATTTGTAGTAGTAGTAGTAGTAGTAGTAGTAGTAGTAGTAGTAGTAGTAGTAGTAGTAGTAGTAGTAGTAGTAGTAGTAGTAGTAGTAGTTGTAGTAGTAGTAGTAGTAGTAGTAGTAGTAGTAGTAGTAGTAGTGGTAGTAGTAGTAGTAGTAATAGTGTAGTAGTAGTAGTAGTAGTAGTAGTAGTAGTAGTAGTAGTAGTAGTAGTAGTAGTAGTAGTAGTAGTAGTAGTAGTAGTAGTAGTAGTAGTAGTAGTTGTAGTAGTTGTAGTAGTTGTAGTAGTTGTAGTAGTTGTAGTAGTTGTAGTAGTTGTAGTAGTTGTAGTAGTAGTAGTAGTAGTAGTAGTAGTAGTAGTTGTAGTAGTAGTAGTAGTAGTAGTAGTAGTAGTAGTTGTAGTAGTAGTAGTAGTAGTAGTAGTAGTAGTAGTAGTAGTAGTAGTAGTAGTAGTAGTAGTAGTAGTAGTAGTAGTAGTAGTAGTAGTAGTAGTAGTAGTAGTAGTAGTAGTAGTTGTAGTAGTAGTAGTAGTAGTAGTAGTAGTAGTAGTAGTAGTAGTAGTAGTAGTAGTAGTAGTAGTAGTAGTAGTAGTAGTAGTAGTAGTAGTAGTAGTAGTGTAGTAGTAGTAGTAGTAGTAGTAGTAGTAGTAGTAGTAGTAGTAGTAGTAGTAGTAGTAGTAGTAGTAGTTGTAGTAGTAGTAGTAGTAGTAGTAGTAGTAGTAGTAGTAGTAGTAGTAGTAGTAGTAGTAGTAGTAGTAGTAGTAGTAGTAGTAGTAGTAGTAGTAGTAGTAGTAGTAGTAGTAGTAGTAGTAGTAGTAGTAGTAGTAGTAGTAGTAGTAGTAGTAGTAGTAGTAGTAGTAGTAGTAGTAGTAGTAGTAGTAGTAGTAGTAGTAGTAGTAGTAGTAGTGTAGTAGTAGTAGTAGTAGTAGTAGTAGTAGTAGTAGTAGTAGTAGTAGTAGTAGTAGTAGTAGTAGTAGTAGTAGTAGTAGTAGTAGTAGTAGTAGTAGTAGTAGTAGTAGTAGTAGTAGTAGTAGTAGTAGTAGTAGTGTAGTAGTAGTAGTAGTAGTAGTAGTAGTAGTAGTAGTAGTAGTACTGTAGTAGTAGTAGTAGTAGTAGTAGTAGTAGTAGTAGTAGTAGTAGTAGTAGTAGTAGTAGTAGTAGTAGTAGTAGTAGTAGTAGTAGTAGTAGTAGTAGTAGTAGTAGTAGTAGTAGTAGTAGTAGTAGTGTAGTAGTAGTAGTAGTAGTAGTAGTAGTAGTAGTAGTAGTAGTAGTAGTAGTAGTAGTAGTAGTAGTAGTAGTAGTAGTAGTAGTAGTTGTAGTAGTAGTAGTAGTAGTAGTAGTAGTAGTAGTAGTAGTAGTAGTAGTAGTAGTAGTAGTAGTAGTAGTAGTAGTAGTAGTAGTAGTAGTAGTAGTAGTAGTAGTAGTAGTAGTAGTAGTAGTAGTAGTAGTAGTAGTAGTAGTAGTAGTAGTAGTAGTAGTAGTAGTAGTAGTAGTAGTAGTAGTAGTAGTAGTAGTAGTAGTAGTAGTAGTAGTAGTAGTAGTAGTAGTAGTAGTAGTAGTAGTAGTAGTAGTAGTAGTAGTAGTAGTAGTAGTAGTAGTAGTAGTAGTAGTAGTAGTAGTAGTAGTAGTAGTAGTAGTAGTAGTAGTAGTAGTAGTAGTAGTAGTAGTAGTAGTAGTAGTAGTAGTAGTAGTAGTAGTAGTAGTAGTAGTAGTAGTAGTAGTAGTAGTAGTAGTAGTAGTAGTAGTAGTAGTAGTAGTAGTAGTAGTAGTAGTAGTAGTAGTAGTAGTAGTAGTAGTAGTAGTAGTAGTAGTAGTAGTAGTAGTAGTAGTAGTAGTAGTAGTAGTAGTAGTAGTAGTAGTAGTAGTAGTAGTAGTAGTAGTAGTAGTAGTAGTAGTAGTAGTAGTAGTAGTAGTAGTAGTAGTAGTAGTAGTAGTAGTAGTAGTAGTAGTAGTAGTAGTAGTAGTAGTAGTAGTAGTAGTAGTAGTAGTAGTAGTAGTAGTAGTAGTAGTAGTAGTAGTAGTAGTAGTAGTAGTAGTAGTAGTAGTAGTAGTAGTAGTAGTAGTAGTAGTAGTAGTAGTAGTAGTAGTAGTAGTAGTAGTAGTAGTAGTAGTAGTAGTAGTAGTAGTAGTAGTAGTAGTAGTAGTAGTAGTAGTAGTAGTAGTAGTAGTAGTAGTAGTAGTAGTAGTAGTAGTAGTAGTAGTAGTAGTAGTAGTAGTAGTAGTAGTAGTAGTAGTAGTAGTAGTAGTAGTAGTAGTAGTAGTAGTAGTAGTAGTAGTAGTAGTAGTAGTAGTAGTAGTAGTAGTAGTAGTAGTAGTAGTAGTAGTAGTAGTAGTAGTAGTAGTAGTAGTAGTAGTAGTAGTAGTAGTAGTAGTAGTAGTAGTAGTAGTAGTAGTAGTAGTAGTAGTAGTAGTAGTAGTAGTAGTAGTAGTAGTAGTAGTAGTAGTAGTAGTAGTAGTAGTAGTAGTAGTAGTAGTAGTAGTGTAGTAGTAGTAGTAGTAGTAGTAGTAGTAGTAGTAGTAGTAGTAGTAGTAGTAGTAGTAGTAGTAGTAGTAGTAGTAGTAGTAGTAGTAGTAGTAGTAGTAGTAGTAGTAGTAGTAGTAGTAGTAGTAGTAGTAGTAGTAGTAGTAGTAGTAGTAGTAGTAGTAGTAGTAGTAGTAGTAGTAGTAGTAGTAGTAGTAGTAGTAGTAGTAGTAGTAGTAGTAGTAGTAGTAGTAGTAGTAGTAGTAGTAGTAGTAGTAGTAGTAGTAGTAGTAGTAGTAGTAGTAGTAGTAGTAGTAGTAGTAGTAGTAGTAGTAGTAGTAGTAGTAGTAGTAGTAGTAGTAGTAGTAGTAGTAGTAGTAGTAGTAGTAGTAGTAGTAGTAGTAGTAGTAGTAGTAGTAGTAGTAGTAGTAGTAGTAGTAGTAGTAGTAGTAGTAGTAGTAGTAGTAGTAGTAGTAGTAGTAGTAGTAGTAGTAGTAGTAGTAGTAGTAGTAGTAGTAGTAGTAGTAGTAGTAGTAGTAGTAGTAGTAGTAGTAGTAGTAGTAGTAGTAGTAGTAGTAGTAGTAGTAGTAGTAGTAGTAGTAGTAGTAGTAGTAGTAGTAGTAGTAGTAGTAGTAGTAGTAGTAGTAGTAGTAGTAGTAGTAGTAGTAGTAGTAGTAGTAGTAGTAGTAGTAGTAGTAGTAGTAGTAGTAGTAGTAGTAGTAGTAGTAGTAGTAGTAGTAGTAGTAGTAGTAGTAGTAGTAGTAGTAGTAGTAGTAGTAGTAGTAGTAGTAGTAGTAGTAGTAGTAGTAGTAGTAGTAGTAGTAGTAGTAGTAGTAGTAGTAGTAGTAGTAGTAGTAGTAGTAGTAGTAGTAGTAGTAGTAGTAGTAGTAGTAGTAGTAGTAGTAGTAGTAGTAGTAGTAGTATTAGCATTAGTAGTAGTAGTAGTAGTAGTAGTAGTAGTAGTAGTAGTAGTAGTAGTAGTAGTAGTAGTAGTAGTAGTAGTAGTAGTAGTAGTAGTAGTAGTAGTAGTAGTAGTAGTAGTAGTAGTAGTAGTAGTAGTAGTAGTAGTAGTAGTAGTAGTAGTAGTAGTAGTAGTAGTAGTAGTAGTAGTAGTAGTAGTAGTAGTAGTAGTAGTAGTAGTAGTAGTAGTAGTAGTAGTAGTAGTAGTAGTAGTAGTAGTAGTAGTAGTAGTAGTAGTAGTAGTAGTAGTAGTAGTAGTAGTAGTAGTAGTAGTAGTAGTAGTAGTAGTAGTAGTAGTAGTAGTAGTAGTAGTAGTAGTAGTAGTAGTAGTAGTAGTAGTAGTAGTAGTAGTAGTAGTAGTAGTAGTAGTAGTAGTAGTAGTAGTAGTAGTAGTAGTAGTAGTAGTAGTAGTAGTAGTAGTAGTAGTAGTAGTAGTAGTAGTAGTAGTAGTAGTAGTAGTAGTAGTAGTAGTAGTAGTAGTAGTAGTAGTAGTAGTAGTAGTAGTAGTAGTAGTAGTAGTAGTAGTAGTAGTAGTAGTAGTAGTAGTAGTAGTAGTAGTAGTAGTAGTAGTAGTAGTAGTAGTAGTAGTAGTAGTAGTAGTAGTAGTAGTAGTAGTAGTAGTAGTAGTAGTAGTAGTAGTAGTAGTAGTAGTAGTAGTAGTAGTAGTAGTAGTAGTAGTAGTAGTAGTAGTAGTAGTAGTAGTAGTAGTAGTAGTAGTAGTAGTAGTAGTAGTAGTAGTAGTAGTAGTAGTAGTAGTAGTAGTAGTAGTAGTAGTAGTAGTAGTAGTAGTAGTAGTAGTAGTAGTAGTAGTAGTAGTAGTAGTAGTAGTAGTAGTAGTAGTAGTAGTAGTAGTAGTAGTAGTAGTAGTAGTAGTAGTAGTAGTAGTAGTAGTAGTAGTAGTAGTAGTAGTAGTAGTAGTAGTAGTAGTAGTAGTAGTAGTAGTAGTAGTAGTAGTAGTAGTAGTAGTAGTAGTAGTAGTAGTAGTAGTAGTAGTAGTAGTAGTAGTAGTAGTAGTAGTAGTAGTAGTAGTAGTAGTAGTAGTAGTAGTAGTAGTAGTAGTAGTAGTAGTAGTAGTAGTAGTAGTAGTAGTAGTAGTAGTAGTAGTAGTAGTAGTAGTAGTAGTAGTAGTAGTAGTAGTAGTAGTAGTAGTAGTAGTAGTAGTAGTAGTAGTAGTAGTAGTAGTAGTAGTAGTAGTAGTAGTAGTAGTAGTAGTAGTAGTAGTAGTAGTAGTAGTAGTAGTAGTAGTAGTAGTAGTAGTAGTAGTAGTAGTAGTAGTAGTAGTAGTAGTAGTAGTAGTAGTAGTAGTAGTAGTAGTAGTAGTAGTAGTAGTAGTAGTAGTAGTAGTAGTAGTAGTAGTAGTAGTAGTAGTAGTAGTAGTAGTAGTAGTAGTAGTAGTAGTAGTAGTAGTAGTAGTAGTAGTAGTAGTAGTAGTAGTAGTAGTAGTAGTAGTAGTAGTAGTAGTAGTAGTAGTAGTAGTAGTAGTAGTAGTAGTAGTAGTAGTAGTAGTAGTAGTAGTAGTAGTAGTAGTAGTAGTAGTAGTAGTAGTAGTAGTAGTAGTAGTAGTAGTAGTAGTAGTAGTAGTAGTAGTAGTAGTAGTAGTAGTAGTAGTAGTAGTAGTAGTAGTAGTAGTAGTAGTAGTAGTAGTAGTAGTAGTAGTAGTAGTAGTAGTAGTAGTAGTAGTAGTAGTAGTAGTAGTAGTAGTAGTAGTAGTAGTAGTAGTAGTAGTAGTAGTAGTAGTAGTAGTAGTAGTAGTAGTAGTAGTAGTAGTAGTAGTAGTAGTAGTAGTAGTAGTAGTAGTAGTAGTAGTAGTAGTAGTAGTAGTAGTAGTAGTAGTAGTAGTAGTAGTAGTAGTAGTAGTAGTAGTAGTAGTAGTAGTAGTAGTAGTAGTAGTAGTAGTAGTAGTAGTAGTAGTAGTAGTAGTAGTAGTAGTAGTAGTAGTAGTAGTAGTAGTAGTAGTAGTAGTAGTAGTAGTAGTAGTAGTAGTAGTAGTAGTAGTAGTAGTAGTAGTAGTAGTAGTAGTAGTAGTAGTAGTAGTAGTAGTAGTAGTAGTAGTAGTAGTAGTAGTAGTAGTAGTAGTAGTAGTAGTAGTAGTAGTAGTAGTAGTAGTAGTAGTAGTAGTAGTAGTAGTAGTAGTAGTAGTAGTAGTAGTAGTAGTAGTAGTAGTAGTAGTAGTAGTAGTAGTAGTAGTAGTAGTAGTAGTAGTAGTAGTAGTAGTAGTAGTAGTAGTAGTAGTAGTAGTAGTAGTAGTAGTAGTAGTAGTAGTAGTAGTAGTAGTAGTAGTAGTAGTAGTAGTAGTAGTAGTAGTAGTAGTAGTAGTAGTAGTAGTAGTAGTAGTAGTAGTAGTAGTAGTAGTAGTAGTAGTAGTAGTAGTAGTAGTAGTAGTAGTAGTAGTAGTAGTAGTAGTAGTAGTAGTAGTAGTAGTAGTAGTAGTAGTAGTAGTAGTAGTAGTAGTAGTAGTAGTAGTAGTAGTAGTAGTAGTAGTAGTAGTAGTAGTAGTAGTAGTAGTAGTAGTAGTAGTAGTAGTAGTAGTAGTAGTAGTAGTAGTAGTAGTAGTAGTAGTAGTAGTAGTAGTAGTAGTAGTAGTAGTAGTAGTAGTAGTAGTAGTAGTAGTAGTAGTAGTAGTAGTAGTAGTAGTAGTAGTAGTAGTAGTAGTAGTAGTAGTAGTAGTAGTAGTAGTAGTAGTAGTAGTAGTAGTAGTAGTAGTAGTAGTAGTAGTAGTAGTAGTAGTAGTAGTAGTAGTAGTAGTAGTAGTAGTAGTAGTAGTAGTAGTAGTAGTAGTAGTAGTAGTAGTAGTAGTAGTAGTAGTAGTAGTAGTAGTAGTAGTAGTAGTAGTAGTAGTAGTAGTAGTAGTAGTAGTAGTAGTAGTAGTAGTAGTAGTAGTAGTAGTAGTAGTAGTAGTAGTAGTAGTAGTAGTAGTAGTAGTAGTAGTAGTAGTAGTAGTAGTAGTAGTAGTAGTAGTAGTAGTAGTAGTAGTAGTAGTAGTAGTAGTAGTAGTAGTAGTAGTAGTAGTAGTAGTAGTAGTAGTAGTAGTTGAATTTAGTCAGATGAAACCTGATTACAAGCTATCGAGACGCGCCCTCAATCTTGAGAAAACTGATGAAATTTGTATGATTCGGACCTTCATCATCCAGTCTCATAATTTCAGGCGCTATCATTGAACTATTCGAGCAATAACGTCTACCCAAAGGATAAAGATATTTACACTGACTGGTCAATGAGTGGTTAGCAATTTTGAATTTATTTGGTGTTTAGTGCTGATCAGACTCTACTAAGACACACTTATAACTCTGGGGCTATTTTCTTCGGTTTTTGGAGATTCTGACTTATAAACCTAATGTTGTAGTACTTGAAATGTAATGCTGAATCACAAAGCAATACGAATGAGTTGTTCTGCACTGACTGATTACCATAAGTTGTCTCGTCAGTTTATCAGTGATGGTAATTCGCTTCAAACTACAATTTCGATATACATAAAGTGTATGAAAATTAATTTTGCAAATTATAGTAAAATGTAATGGCATAAATTCGATGGTATTAAAATTGAAATTCTCTTAATTGAATTATTAAAGATAACTGTAAGATATTACTAAGATAATAATGTAAGATATTAATAAATAATTAGACAATTAGACAAAGATAATGATGGTAATTGTGCTCAAATTGCAGCTATTTACATTCACATTTGAAATGATTACTAAGAAGCGGATATCATACCAAAAAGGAAACTGCCCAACGTACTACTGTTAAACTAAACATCACTTAACATTGAAGTGACGTCAGATCTACAAAGGAACTGAAAGGAAGTATTATCTGTCAGTAGATATTTACATTTAGTCAAAATATTACAATCTAAATTAGAGAATTTTGGTTAATCTTTAAACTGTTTCATTCCTAATGTTATAATTAATAAGATAAATTCAACTGTTTTAGATTTATTATGAACAGCTAGCTGTAGTCTGACAGTTTCCAGCCTGCTACGAATTCAAATAGAATCACTATGCAGTGAATGATAATAGTTGTCAATTCATCTGTTATTTGGAGAAACAATAAACGACTGTGCTGGATTTCGTGCATCAAAAAAAGTTAGAGAGGAAATTCTTCAGTGAAACGTTAATGAATAATGCTAATTCATTGAAGTTCATAAACCGCTGGAAGGGTTGCAGTACGATTAGAACGATGACACTTCTGGCACCCAAAAGGGAGTTTACATTATATTACCATTTAGAGGTGATTCAAATAGTCTCATGTTGAAGCAGAGACTTAAATTAGCCATCAACTAGACATTTTATGCAGCTCAACTTGTCATTATTGAAAAGACAAGGTCTATGTTTCACCAAAAACTAAAACAGCAGGTAGGTGATTGTGTCTATCAACTTACATGTATGTGCAGAATCACGTACATAGGGAGGAATAATCGTGATCTACAAGAAAGGATGGTGGAACACATACCCAAATGGCTGCAGAAACAAATGAATTTCAGTGCTGAAATAATATCACAGGATAGACATCTTTCTCCGCTGCAAAACATTTGGTCGAGACTAGTTATGGGGTTGATGTCAAGTCAGAGTTTGTAGTATTGTACAAAAGCCTTCAAGGATTTATACTACAGTTTATTGAAGCCTTCGCCATACATAAACTTAAATCTCCTTTATATATTCGAAAACAATTTGTTCTTACCCTCAACCTACCCTGGTAATACTGATTTATTATACAGAGTGGTTATCAGATTGTTTTTGTGTACTTTATTTTGATTTCCTTCGTTACGGCTTACTTTTAATCTGTTTACTTGACCTTTTATTTTTCACATAAAAGTGTTCTTACCAAGTATACTATGTGTGATCAGATTGTTCGAAATGTATTGCGCAAATATATCACATAATTCTGATAACTTTCATCATCTCATTGCATTATCGATAAACGTTAGTTATTAGTTTCGATAAATGATTAAAAATGGCATTTAATCACTGATGTAAACTGTTTGAATTAATATAGTACCATCGTTAATGAATTGACCATAAATTACTTACTCACGCCTGTTACTCCTAATGGAGCATAGGCCCCAAACCAGCATTCTCCAACACACTCTGTCCTCGGCCTTCATTCATAGTTCTATCCAATTCTTGCTCATTCTGCTCATGTCTATCTCCATGTGTTTTTTGTCTTCCTCTTTTCCTTTGGCCTTGAGGATTCCTTGTGAGGGCCTGTCTTGTGACACAGTTGGGTGCCTTCCTCAATGTGTGTCCTATCCACTTCCAGCACTTCTTCCTGATTTCTTTCTCCGCTGGGATCTGGTTTGTTCTCTCCCACGTTAGATTGTTGCTGATTGTATGTGGCCAACGGATCCGAAGTATTTTGTGTAGACAACTGTTAATAAACACCTGTATCTTCTGCATGATGGCTTTCGTAGTTCTTCAAGTTTTCGCCGCATACAGTAGAACTGTCTTGATATATGTATTGAAAATTCTGACTTTGGTGTTGGTTGACAAAGAGTTGTTTTGAGTTCCAGATGTTCTTCAATTGTAAATATGCTGCTCTTGATTTGCCGATCCGAGCCTCCACATCTTCATCTGATCCACAGTGTTCATCAATGATGCTGCCCATATATGTAAAGGTTTAAACATCTTCCAAATCTTCTCCGTCAGGTGTGATTCGGTTGTTGCATGCTGTGTTGTATCGGAGAATCTCGATTTTCCCTTTGTGTATGTTGAGACCTACTGCTGCTGAGGTTGCTGCTACACTGGTTGTCTCCTCCTGCATTTGTTGTTGCTTGTGCGATAGAAGAGCTAGATCATCTGCGAAGTCTAGATCTTCCAGTTGCATCTTAGCTGTCCAGTGTCTCCCGCGTTTCCCTTCAGATGTTGACATCTTCATGATCCAGTCGATCAATTATCCAATTATTCATTTGACGACAAATAATAAACATGAATGATTATCCTATCCAACAACTAATATGTAGCTTATGAAACAATCGCATAAAAATGAATTTTCTGTTAAATCATTGTAAAATACACTATAAACATTTTAATAATCATAAACTTACTGTAAATACAACAGCTGAAATTGGTGTCATTCTATCCATATGTAAAAAGCATAATAATTTAGGCATTTGATTTACTTGACTTGCAACAAAAAACATACGTGATGTTGTCATTACTGTACCATTGACACCACCAAATGTAGATAATGCTACAAATATAGGCATAATCCACCACATTACTCCATAAATTCTTACAGAAAATGTCTATTGAGTATAAAAAAGAAAAAAATTAGATTATTAATGATATCAAAATAGCAAATAACTTGTATAAATATTAAAACAAAAAAAGAAGAAATTATTAAGTTAATGATCATAGAAGATTTGACGAAACTCCACAATGACTTCCTTCTTCAAATTGTCTTGTTATATTTTGCAATTCTTTCAAGTTCTCTTGGAATTACAGTCATGTGAAGAAAATCATTTCGAGAACCCACTTACTTACTTACTTACTTACTTACTTACTTACTTACTTACTTACTTACTTACTTACGCCTGTTACTCCTCGTGAAGGAACATAGGCCGCTCACAAACCCACTTAATATGTGTGTAATTAATTAGCTGTAAAAGACAAGCGATCAGTTGACCCGGCAACAAATAAATATGTGATAAAAGAAAATATGTTTGACTCCAGAAGCAAGTACTTTTGATTTTGATTTCAACACTGATTTATATTTCATGAAATAATACTTTGGAAAATGAAATAAAACACCGAGACATTTAAATCTCATTTATTTTAACTCAATTGTGTATAAACTTGAAAGTAACCATTAAAAACAATAACCTATTGCTTGTTCAATTAATAGAGTTTTAAAATTGACAACGAATAAAGTACCTTGAACAATAGACTAGTTAACATGTGTTTCATCCTATCGTTGAGGCGAACGGTACTAGGTTCGATTCCCAGAGTGAAAGTGAACTTTGGGATGCAGGTACATCTAGCTGACGAGTCCCAAATGGGACGAAATATTCGTCTTGGATTCCACTGCTAGCCACTATGCATCTTTGCTTAGAATGCATGAAACTTAAGGCAATATCGAAGTAATTCGCACAGGATGCACATATACAAAAAAGAGATTGGTCAATTTCAGCGCTTAACAAGGGTGGGAAGATTCAAGCAAACAATACCATGTAAATTCAATAAACTTTATGTTAGTAAAAAGTTAAGAAAATATTACGAAAAAAAATAAGCAGAATAGATGAACAATCTAATACATTCCTGATTACAACTTACAATGGCTACAGCTGGTGTAGTAAGTATTTCATAAGGTGAGACTACTGTCACATAGGCTACATTAGCCATGGTGTATATGAATGTTACGAGAAGACAAGAAATAATTATAGCCAATGGTAAATCACGGCGAGGATTATTCATTTCTTCAATCATACAATTTAAGTAATTCCAACCAGAATATGCAAATAATCCAACATAAAATGCTTTAGTTATTGCACCTGGACTCCAATCAGAGTTATCAAATGCGCCAACAAGACCATCGACTTTGCCTACATTACGGGAACAAAAGAAGTGAAAACATTTTATGAAACAATAACGACATATCTGTGATTAAGAAGCATCACATATTAAAAGACATTACCATTTCACTCTTTCAGCAAATATTAGTCAAACTCAAAAATTTTCCTAAACTGTACAGATTTACCTTACGAATGTGATGTGAACAAAGAAACAAAGAATTCATGACAAACAACGGAAGCTATATACAGGATCGTTATTTCACCTAATTCAAAGTTTGTAAAATACTAACATTTAGTTTTGTTCACAGTTCATTCTATAGACCATAAGCTTTCGTTTGATGTATCATTCATTGACATTCTCTTTTTTGTTCCAAAAATACTGTAATTTAAACAACCTCTTGTACTTTATTCATCTAGTATAATGCCCAGTATTTTTCTGATTGTTTATGCCGTCTAGTTGTGTTAGTTATCCATTTATTCATGTATCTTTTTACACTAATCTGAACCGAGAACAAATCGAGTGGTGCTCCATTTGAAACGTCTTCTCTCTCTATCCCCATTGTCAAGCAAACAGGTGATATCACAGCTTTCATCTGTCTACCGAGGAACGTTAGTTTAAATTCGGACTCACGTATCCTAGCCTCAAGTTTCAACCAGTAGGCTTATGGTGTCAAGGTCTTACCCTAGATCGAGACAACGTCTTTCCTGTATATTATTGGATAAACAGATGAAGAACAGAATGAAGGTTTTCAAGTACTAAAATTCAGTTACATAAGTCTTCTAGATGATAAACTCTCATATATTTGATACTCATTACATAGAAAGAACGACTGTACCATATGGCTAATTGTGTTGAACATAATACATTTACCCTAGTGATGCAGAATAGCTATCACTGATATTCACCAGCAATTCATAACAATCCAAACTGCATCAACATTATTTTATATTAAAAATACATAAAACAGACATTATTGACGATAATAGATGAAAATTGCATAATAATCATAAAGTGATTAGAATTATAAATGTTAATTATTAGAAAGTGATTCCAATTATATGAGTGAGTAAGTACAATGGATTCATAACAGAAACTAGAAAGATACATGAGTAGTTATAGTTTTCATACGGAATATTCATTAAAGTTTTATGCTTAGATATACAATAAGTTCATCTTATATAAATCATATCATGATTGAAATTGCAAAAACATATCAATATGCAGGATCTATAAAAGTAAACTCTTTACAGATCATTATTTCTAATGTTTCAATTCTATACCTTTATAATTCACCATTATTAAGTACATATTACGCAGAGTTTTTCTTAAAAATTTATGATTATTATTATCATCTCACGAGGTGGGATCGTGGATGTGCACTGCTGAGAAATTCCACAATAGAACGAAACGACTGTCCACTGGTTCCAGGTGTTCCATGGTGATCTAGCTTCAATTAACTCATGATCTCTGTTGAGGACTTTAGATCCCCAGAACTCACTTGGAAAAGGTTCTAATTTTGTAATATTATTCTGTAATTTGCAATTATATGTTTACGCGCCAAAAGACACTTAGTTAACCTGCAGCTTACATTTCTCACTTGGAAATCCTTGACTGTCATTGGTTGACGGATTTTTTTAGTATGTTCTTTTGTGGCTCTCCTAGGGGGAATTTCTACCATTATATAAATAAGCTTGATTTGTGTGCTTTAGTGACCTCGTATTTTCTGGGTGCTTGTAGAATACATTCTTTATGCCTCATCAAAACTTCTTGATCTAGTTCACAGGGCCGGGGACAACGGATTAGAATAGCCAATCGTGTGAGTGTATCTTTGACTTTCGTTCCGTTTGCCGAGTAAGGTGAACTCATAGTAACATTCAAACATATTAATCTCAACCATTGAAATTACTATAATATCCACACACAAAAAACAACCCTTCTGTATGAAAGGGTTAATTATATCTACTAACCAATTCATATTGATCATTTTCTCAAAATTATTGAAAGAGAAAGAGAAAAACAAAAGGAATTAAAAAGAAGTTTAAATAATGTAAATGTTGATCATTGAAATGAATATACACATATCACATACATATACATATCATGTATGTATATAAAGAAGTGACATTGATGATAGATAGATGACAGTATTACATAACTATTCGATGAATCAATTGTAAAATAAATATCTAGAATGATTATTGTTACTGGGTTATTTTTTTATTGTATCCAAGTTCAGACAGATTGAGGTGAACCGAGATAGAAAACGAAAACAAACAAACAAATATAAAGCGCATTAGCAACTAAAGAAATGAAATAAACCTTTTTTTCAAATAAACTAGTATTTATTTTAAAAAATCAAAAAAAAATTTTTTTCTCGATTTTATTTATTCATAGTTTATAATAAACAACCATAACTGTTTGTATGAATACAACAACAACAACAACAATAACAATAACAATAAATAAATAAGTTATATGACGATCTTCTCTCTCTCTCTAAAATTCATCTATTTCAATTATTCTATCATATAGAGATTACTATGTATGTTATTATTGATAGTCAGTTATAAATAATGGATAACAAATATGTAATGATATCAATTCATGACAATTTACATAAGTAAGAATAAGTAGTTTACAATCAAAGATTAAGATTATCACATGGATCTCAACCAAGATATCTGTACTTACATAAAGGATTTAGTTAAATTATTGATAGTAAAGGCGAATATTAAATTATCGGAATGGGTTTTGTGGAGATTTTAGTAATTCTAATAGTTAGGATCATGAGTCAATTGAATCTACACCATTATGGAAAGCCTAAAAGCACTGGATGGCCATTTCGTCCTACTGTGAGACTCCTCAACAGTGAACCCAGGACCTACCAGTTTCGCGCTCAAGTGCTTAACCACTAGACCACTGAGCCGGCCGGCATCGAACGGTGCTAATGTATAACTTCAACCAATCCACGAAAGTGCACCACCATACACCATTGTCTTCAGTGAGCTGATATCTCACAATAGACCTGGTTGAACTCCACTGGTCACGGCTTCCCACTAGAACTCCAGAAAATGCTTCTTAAAGTCAGTCACTAGTGAGCAGAAGGGATTTTGTGAAGATTTAAATTGCTCATTTTATTCCTATTTTTTTAGCTTCTAATAACATCTATTTGTTTGTAATATTTGAGGTAAGAAATAAGTGTGAAAGTAAAAATAGTATACTGATTACTGTCACAATCGAATTAGTTGAAGTTAGACATTAACACCGTTCGATGCCGGCCGGCTCGGTGGTCTAAAGGACAAGCGCTCGCGTTCGAGACTGATAGGTCCTGTGTTCGAATCTCGCGAGGCAGGATCGTCGATGTGCACTGCTTAGAAGTCCCACAATAGGACGAAACGGCTATCCAGGTTTTCCATGGTGATCTAGCTTCAATTGACTCAGGATCTCAACCATTCAGATTACTATAATATTCTCAAAAACCCTTCTGATATAATCGAATAAGTTTAAACATTAACCAACTGAACAAGTCAAAAATCTTTAAAAGGTTGAAAAGAACACTAGATTACTGTATATTAATCATTGGTTCAAGAAATCTCTTTCCCTATAGGATTTAATTACTTAAAGTTATGCTAATATGGTATAACATCTAGAATATAAAAAAATTTGTTAATGAGGATAGATATTACGCAACTATATATGTGAACAACTATGATAAAGCATTGGTGGAAATGATAATATGTTGATTAACAGGTTTCAGAAACAATAACTTGCAAGGAGATAAATTTTGGTGTGTTTTATTAAATCTGTATGGAACTTAGCAATAACTCAATTGTTAAAACAATAGTTATTTAATCCTATCTGATGTTCACTAACCACTACACTAGTAGCATTTTTTGACTCAAACATTATTTACATTAAGATGAAACTTATCAAATAAATGAAATTACCAAATTAGTACCATATAAATTGGGATTAAACCTTGGTGTTAAATTTCACTACATTCAAGCCAGAACTAAAAAGTAAATTTGAAATTTACTTGGTATTGTTTACTTGAATCTTCCCAATGATGTTTAGGACTGCAACTGATCAGTCTGTTATTGGCATACTGTACGGATTGTCTCAATATTACCTTAATTCACAAGCATTCTAAGCAAAGATGGATAGTGGTTAGCAGTAGAATCCATGACGTGCATTTCATCTTATCTTTGAAGCGATTGGTACTGGGTTCGAGTCCCGGGGTGAACATGAACTCTGGGATACAGGTACCCTAACCCAGCTGACGAGTCCTAAATAGGACGAAATGGCTGTCCTGGATTCCACTGCTAGCTACCATCCATCTTTGCTTATACATTTAAAATGTTTATCAAGTTAATTCTACTACATTTTTTTAAAAAAAACTAAACAAAGTAAATAAAATAAAAATAATCCCGGTTAATTAGTAAATAAGAACTAGACATTTAAACCTTTTTTTATTGTTGTTGTTGTTGTTTAAATTACGTCTAGTCACTTTAATATTGAAGGACAATTTTATTGTATTGAACATTAGTTTAAATGGTATAACAAGTATTTAATAACCATTATTATGGTTAAACAACTGATGAATATGAAATAATTTAATGATCATGTTAAATTTAATGATCAACAATTAGTCTATACTTGTGTGATATAGGCTTCTTTAGGTAAACGTCTAAATACATAATGTCTGAACGAACACAGATATTGATAATAATAAATGATTGTATACCTGTTTAATACAATAATGAAAGTATTTAGATCAAGTAGCTAAATGGATAACGTAATTGAGTTTAAAGCACTCAGTATTGAAGTTAATCATATGATTACACCGGTAAATCCAGATGATCAGTTTAAAATAGAATGAAATACGAATTCTTGATTTCACTGTTTGCCAATATCCAAGAATGCATAATTAACAGATGGTGGATATAAATGTACAGTACTTCACCAATGATTAGTATAGCCAATAATTTATATCACTTCTGTCTAAAAATAAATGCTTTACAATGATGACTAGTGTTGGAGAGGGCCGAACCAAAACGTGGCATCAATCCATATAATCACTAACTTCTCGTCTGAGCCATGTTAGTAGATGCAGATTACTTGGGTGCGATCCACATGACTATCGCAACCAATGGTTGGTGACTCTGTGTTACATGGCTCAGAATCGATCACAATGGCGTAGGTGTATACGCTCTTTGCGTTCTCTTAAACCGTGAGATTAAAATTACTTTATACCATTCTTTCTGCTAACTAATCCTTTCTCCTGTATCATCATATGCTTATATGAAATTTTTTATTCCACCATTGAAGTAACTGCTTCGATGAATTTGGTGTTCATCTTGTTGTGCTAATGAGGCATGGTAACTTCGACCGATGCACATATGTACCTGGTCTTACGGTGCAGAAGAAACAAATGTTTTAAACAATAAGAATAGATGTATATGTTTTTATGAAAACTATGTTCAGTAGGCATATGAATTCTATGATACCGTTTGAAGAGATCTGTGTATTGACTGTTAGTCTTATCGTAGTTGGATCAACTAAGACAATTTAGCATTATCATCTAGTCGTGGGCAAGATAGAAAGTTAATTATTTATCTAACTGTTAGTTATCATCAGTATAATGACGAAAATAGTAACCAATATATCATAATATATAACTCGTAGAGTGGAAAATATTAAGTAATTGTCTTTTTTAGATATACGTTTGGGTCTGATGGTTGGTAAAACTATAAAACTATTAGTCTATAGGAAGTTAACCTAAAGTAGTTTAAATCCAAACATTCACAGATTTCGTCCGTTAAAAAAGTGAGGCTTGGTGAAATGACTCTTCAACAGAGTTCAGTGATTCTGTACAACAAACACGATTGAAGAAGATACAGAACTGCTGACTAAAATATTGATATTAAACGTATGTCTATTGAAGCTAAAATCAAAATTGCTTCTTACTTCTGTCTTGAAGAAAAGAGTGTATATTACCATACAGAGGAAAAGTAAACAGCATGATTGTGGAACAGAAACTAAAAGTAACTATAAAAGAAATATATGGTACTAAATTGATTGTTATTGCGAAAATAAGATTTATGGTTCCGAATAGACATTATCATTTTATAAGTGGTTATTTCACATCAAACTGGATTTATCAATTCACAAATAAGTGAACACAAACAGGGATGAGTAGTCGAATAATCTACTCAATGGTAGTGGAACGTTTACCTAAATGACCTCATGATCAGTTGGTGTTGAATCCTTCAATAAAAGCAAGATGTAGAAAACCATATTTCCAAATAGAGAAACACAATCAAAACAAGCCATTTGACTGACGTTAAGATATTTTTAAAGGCTTTTTACATAAATTACCAATGGCAAATTCTTAAATTTGCGGAAGCCTTGACCTCCAAAAAATTGAACTTTTGTGTTTACAAAAAACCTTGAGTCTGTCATGATAATCTTCTATCTATTTTAATGTCTAGAATGATATGATCACTTGTTCATCCTAGATTATATCATTTTCTCTCTTCTTCATTTCCAATTACCATGTTATATTTATTTGACCTTTTATTTGTCACTTGACCTTCAATAGTTTAGTATAAATGTGTTCAGATATATAGTGCATATGCATCATATACTTTTTAGACCAATTCCATCTAAATATAAAGATAACCATCTAATCCATTATCCCAAGTTTAAACTTTCCAAATGTTTTTTTAGGTATATGTTAAAATAAATTGTCTAATACATGGTGACTGCAAATAGATGCTTGTTGACTGATTTTATCCTTATAACAAATCTTGTTGAGATATTAAATGTGGTCTACTGACGATACTTTGAATATAACAAATTCAGATGATGCATTGAGAAGACGAAGGTGATCAGAATAATGTGTTAATATTTACCCATTACATTTCGAATAGTCTGATCATACTAATACTTGTTAAAACGTTAGATATGAAATATATAAGATCAGCTAGACAAATTAAAAAGTGAAAGGAAACAAAGCTATTAGTAAATGACACACTATGAAGCTCACCACTCTGGTGATAAATCTGTATTACCAGGGTAGGTTAAAAGTAAGAAAATGTTTTTGAACACTTAAAGGTGAATTCAGTTTTCGTATAGTCAAGACTTCAATAAATTTTAATATACGCCCTTGAAAACATTTGTACAAAACTACTAAGGTTGATTTGACATCGACCCTATAACCAGTCTCAATCAAATATTTCAGCCATAAGAAACTATAAGGTAGATGAAACATTCAGTTAGACAAAAATGCTTCTGAAGCATATCCCTTTTGTCTTTCACATACAGAGTATAGTTATCTTGTTGGTTCCAACTACTAGGATTAAACCATCTCACAAAATGCAACTAGGGATCAACATCTTCATGGTCTGGTCGAACACATGCAGACAAACTAGTTTTCTCATACAATTTATCAATGATGACTAGTTTAAAATCTATGATGGTATTACTTGAAACGATAATTAACCCGGTTAGGTATGATGAAACTCTTTGAAACAAGCATATAAGAACACAATTTCCAAAAGTAGTACAGGTACACGTAATGATTTACCAACACTTTTAATGTTTGGGGACTAATTAAACCGTCATATTGGAAAAGTGAAAATAGATAAAATGATGTTGAGTATATAGCTGAATACTCAGATAGCTGATGTGAAGTCTCACATCAAATAAACAAACTAAGCATCGTTTACCTGTCTCTTATAAACATGTATATCTGTTTGGGTTCTCTTTCTTATTTAGAGAAAATCTGTTCATTTATTGAGTTAGTAATGATCTATCTATATAGTATGATAAAAATGGTTGGAATTAAATTAAAAGAAATGACAGCATTTTGTTTAAATAAATCCTCATTTTTAGGTGATAAGAATCATTAAAACTTCTTATTTCATTCGAACTACTTCCTACAACAGTTCATATTATTCTACTCTTCAAACTGAAATGATCTACTGGTTTAAAGAACTAGTCCTATTCAATTGTTCGTTATCATCAACCTATAACTCTCTAAATCAATATGAAAAGTGGATTAGAATATGTAGAATTATATCTCATTGAAACATAATATAATGAAACATTTAAAGAGGAAGAATGTATTTGTAAATCCAACGTTTCACTTGGCAATCTGGTTCAAACTTTTTCAACGAAATAGAATCACAAACATCAACATTATCGAATATAAATAGATACCAGATTGTCAGGCAAATCGTTGAATTTACTTCAAAATTCATTCGCTAAGATTTTACTTATACATATTCTTCTTCCTTAATATCTTACATCAACTGGGCATCCCAAAATACTGTGAAACTATTCGATCAAATTTAAACAAAAGTTCTTATTTAATTATAATGAACTATAAACTGTAAATGTATACTTTTTATTATTTTTTATTATTTTATCAGACAAATAAATACCAAGTATCACGAATAATAATAATAATAATAATGATATTATATTATTATCCAATGGGTTATTATAAGAAAAAGGTGAAAGTTCATTATGTCTACATTCCTACAACAACAACACCACCATCACCCCAAGCAAAAAAACAAACATTTCAGCTTGCCAACATCTAAATGTAATAAAAATTTACATATGACTCATCAATAATAGTAACCACGACTAACAATAGTTTCTACCTTTCTAATTATATTTTCAATTTTATAAATCAATATTCATGATACCCGAATAATAAACATTAAAATATATAAGAAAATAAACAATGATTATTTAGGGAAGGAAGATATATCAATAATCATAATAATAATAATATAAATAAGTCAAGGTTACTATAAATTGATTCTAATTCAATTATAACTGCTGTTACTTAAACAGTTTTTGGCAATTATTAAAGAAATATTGGAAAACTATTAATTCTATTGAAAAATTCAATTATTGGTTTCAGTTTGTGATTACTATTAATAATAATAATAATATTTAAGCATATAAAGATTGATACAAGGAGAGCTGGGATATTGTCCGGTTGCCCAAACCGAAACAGGTGATTTTCTAAGGGAGTCACACCCTTAGCCTTTGACCTATAGACCTAATCCGCAAAGCAGTGGAGCAACGTCCGCAGATGCTGTTCCATAGTAGCCGGTGATCAATAATTGGTTCATATGCTATTTGTTACTTCAGCATATTGGAATTTATGTACACTATTGGTTTGGAATCAGGGTTTTTCAATTCCTCTAGGTGGATCCTCCATATCCACCAACTCAGTTAAATCGCCGGACATCCGCTTCTCGTCATCTCAATTTCGTAAACAACACCCCTTCTACGAAAAAGGCGGTGACTAGACTTCATGATTATAAAACCGTACACTAACCAAATACTTAAGACTCCCAGAAGTTAGTTTCAAAAAGATTTATTCTAGTAAAAGCTTGTAAAATAATATCTTTTTATTTAAATGTTATAAATTATTGTAGATTATTCTAAATATTTTATTTGAATTGGTTGTTTGAATCTTCCCACTGATGTGTTATGACTGCAAGTGATCAGTCTCTTTCTGGTGTATGTTCATCCTGTACGAATCGCCTTGATATTCCCATTAGACTACAAACATTATAATCAGAGATGGAGTAAATACCAACCCTAGGATACAAATGCATCCAGCTAACGAGTCTCAAATGAGACTAAACATGCATCTTGTATTCCACTACTAGTCATCAACTATCTTAGCTTAAATATTTTGGTTTATCACTGATTCCCAATATACTATTTGAACTGATAAACTACCCGAATAAGTAAAGTGACTGAAACACTTCAGAATTTTGATTTCTTTTGTTATTCTCATAGAAATATTATCTAAAATATCACTGTTCATCTTGAAGATTATGAAGATGAATGATCATTTAAAAGTTTCAAATGAAACAAATTAAAGAATAAATTTTCCAGTTTCCATTGTTCACCATCAATACAAAATCTTATTACTCTAAAAAAATCAATAAAAGAGTAACTTATCAATCTCCTGGTATAATCTTTTAAACTACACGTTTCTAATGTATACATGATTTATTTTTAGTTTGTTTTGTAGTTATTATCAATATTCAGATGAATATGATGAAGACGAAACTCTTTAAAATCAAAAACAAAACAAGTCCAATGAACGAAAACTAAGTTTCAAACTTAAGCGTAAGTGTTTCGGAAGAGTTTTTGGCATTAACTGGCAGATAACAATCATACCGGAAATTTCAAACATTATTCGATCCTTTACTGTAGTTGTTATAAATTATTCATTGAGTTATTGAACGATTATAAATCTATGATACAAGAAATTAGTCTTAAAACAAATCAAAGAATAATATGATTGAAATCAGTATATGTTCAACTACTTATTTATCATTCTTTAATAGAGAAACATGAAAATTAAGGTATAAAATTTTAAACAATTAAAAGGATAAGAAAAAGAAACGATTCAATCCTTTAATAAGTAGTGTATAATTTTCATTTCTCAAAAATGAAATCCATTTCAAATACAAAGCGAACCACTTAAACAAAACCTATGGAGAACAGACAAGTATTATCATTGTGGAAATGACAAATGCGTGTGTGTGTGTATGTGTATGTAATTCAATAAACATATTTTTCGTCTAAAATTAAAAAGATAATTATTATTACTCTTTTAACATTCAGTTATTCTGTTCTATTTGTTCTTTATAATCCATGATAATATTTTCATAATTTATGAAGAATTCAGTTAACTATGTAATATATATCAATTTCGTGGATTGGTTGATGTTAGACATTAACAGTGTTGGATGCTGGTCGGCTCAGTGGTCTAGAGGTTGAGTGCTCGCACGCAAGACTGATAGGTCCTGAGTTCGAATCTCGCGAGGCGGGATCGTCAATTCATGATCTCAACCATTGAACTATCAATTACTGTTGCAAATGATTTTGAATTTACACTTTAAATTTTAAGTTATTAGACTTTTTATTACTTATCAATACCAACAGTGAATAAAATTTTATTGAAATACAGTGTTAGAGGTTTATTAATGTATTTGCTTCAAAACCAGAAATAATCAAAAATGTTAACTTCACGTAAATATTTACACAATCAGAAATCAAACCTGTGATTATAAGTTAAACTATATCAATTCATTTCATTAAAATGCAAATAAAAATGTATTCCAGGAAATATCATTCAATATTCTAAAGTTTTTGATTGATAAGTTAGTTGATTATTTCAAGGAACTGATTACTCTATCCATACATTTTAATTATCAGTATAAGGTTGTATAGATTATTAAGTGTTTGATTGAGATCATGAACCGATTAATGTTAGAACACCATTGCAAACCTGAAAGCACTGGACGGCCTTTTCGTTCTATTGTGGGACTCCTCAGCCATCCAATACTTCCAGGTTTTCAATGGTGATCTGACATTAATTAACCTCAATCAAAATCATTTTAATTAATCGCTTTTACAATCAGTTTATTAAGTAGTAAAACAAAATAAGAACATTCTACTTAGTGGTAACTATTTATTTTTAAAAAAATACCTGGTTCTCAGAATGTTCCTGTAATGTCCATATGTAATATATTGTTTAAAGAAAGCAATTTTCAGTAATGATGTTACATCATACCTCGATAATGACAAGACCATTTTATTTATATATTTCAGTTGTTCATTGAAGAAATGTAACTTCTTCAAATAACCATTATTCATAACCAATCAAAAGTCATCAAAATATATAGGGTTCATTTAAACGCGAACATTCTAATACACACTTTTTGATTTCAATGTAATATCTGTCATGTTGGTTGAAAGTTCAAATCTACTATCTATTGAATACAGTTTGTATTAGTGATGTATTCAGAATGGTATAGATAAAATTTTAAAAAAATTATCAACGATTGATAACCAGTTTACAGACCTGAGTTCCTGTTAAGATTGACTAGACGATCTTATTGAGCGCATTCCTTAAATCAATTTATATTCAACAGTATTGATAAAATTTTACTTTACGATTTAAAACACGTGAATTTCCCTGATTTTTACTCCCTCGAGTCAACTTCTTAACTATGATTTACTAAAAGATCATTTATCAATTGAACAAGGCTCTATATTGATCATAACTGACAACTGTTGCTTTTTTCGAACGACTAATTCATTGTTTATTTAAAAGTAATTTCTGTCTATTTAGATTAGACGGAGTATGATTATTAATGGGATCTAGAATACGCGTTTCATCGTGTTATCCACCCACTTCATAAGTGAATGGTTATCTGGACTCAATAACTAGGTGGATAATGAAGTGACGTTTGGGGCGAACGATACTAGGTTCGAGTCCAAAAGTGAACATCAATTCGGATGTAGTACATACAGCTGATGCTTGTATAATAGAATGAAATGTATATTCTTGGTTTCCTTACTAACCACATTCCAACTATTCTGCATTAACTTGTGTCATAATGGCCATTTCAAGGTCATGTTCAGAAAATGCACATATGCTAATCAAGACTGATCAAACTTCAGTCAAAACATTAACCATGGGATAATCCAAATTATTTCGAATTCAATTCAATTCCTGTCTATCTCGACAAGATACTAATAACGGATTCACTTTAGTAATAACTGAATTGGATTTATTTCTTTACATAGAAATAAACAACATAACTCACTTTAATCGAAAGATCTTTTTTTTATATACTCTGGAAAAGAAATCAAGTAGGAAAATATGTGCACATTATCTAATCGATTTTAATTAACGTTTCTTCCAGATTATAAAATAATTTACTAGATATTCGAGTAAATCTTAGATTTAGTAACGATGGCGATAAAAACAGAAGAATTGATTAAGATTGATCAAATGAATTTTTAAAGAAAAAAAACATATTGGATGGATGGAAGTAATAAACAAGAAACTGGTATCTATCAGCAAAGGTTAACCACAAAATGTTAAAAAAAAAACAAAGCAAACATTATTACTTCCTATCGATAACTAGTCCTAGATTTAAAAGCTTGAATCTATGGACAACATGATTCTCATTGACTTCACATTTAGTCCCATAGAATATTATTCATGTGTTTTTATTCAATATTTCAGTGCTTGAGATCATGAGTCAGTTGAAGCTAGACCACCGTAGAAAACCTGGAAGCACTGAACTACCGTTTCGTCCTAGTATGAGACTCCTCAGAAGTGTTCATCCATTGTCCCAGGAACTATCAGTTTCCCTAGGCAGGATCGTGGATGTGCACTGCTGAGGAGTCTCACAATAGGACGAAACAGCAGTCCAGTGCTTTCAGGTTTTCCATAGTGGTCTAGATTCAATTGACTTATGATCTCAACCATTCAAATTACTATAATATCCACAAAATCCTTCTGATATGAGTTTCATAAATAGTTAAAACAATCTTATACACTAATGTTATATCGATGACAACACTTTTGAAAAGAGCAAGAACCATGATGATAAAGGGAATTATATGTATGAGATAACACATTTAATGATTTTTAAAGAAAAGATCAAAAAAAACTTACCAAAACCAATTTGCACAAATCCAGTAATAATGATCATAATTAAAGCGGCTACTTTTGCATAAGTAAATATATCTTGAACAAATGTAGACATTCGTACAGAGAAGGCATTGATAAAACTTAATAAAACTAAAATAAAAATATATAGAAAGATAATAATTCAGTTAATGGAATATACATGATCCATGTATAATATTACTGTAACAATTAAATTCGATGTACATGATTAATTTAAACAATAAAAAATAAACAAACATGTTTTTTTGGTTAGTCACTATCCATCTTTGCTTAAAAAGCTTGTGATTTGAGGCTATATTGAGGCAATCCGCACAGGATGCACATACGCCAACATGAGACTGATCAATAGTGGTCTTAAATAACAATGGGAAGATACAAGTAAAACAACATCAGTTGAATTTAAACTTCACTCCATTGTACAAACAAGTGGCTATTAGGACTCAACAGTTAAACAGAAAACGCAATGGCGTTTGAAGCGAGCAGTACTGAGTTCGAGTCTTAGAGTGAACATCAACTCTGAGATGCAAGTACACCCAGTTGACGAGTCCCAAATAAGACGAAAAGCGTGTCCTGGATTCCATTGCCAGCCACTATGCATCTTTGCCTACTGTATTAAATATTTTAGTTGTAAAACAAAAGAAAAAAATACTTGAAACTGTACAAATAAAATAAATGAAATAAAAATATTCTTGTTATTATTTGTGAAAATTATATTTGAAATAATTTCAGCAATTGAAATTTAAGAATAATTCCAACGTTTCGTCCAGCTAACTTGTCCGAACTTCTTCAGGGTAACAATCAAAATCAAAATCATCAAAGAAATATATATATATATATATATATATATATATATATATATATATAAATGCTCGGAATTATTTTTAAGATCCACCTTATTCATATATCGAGGAAACCTTTACCGACAAAAAGAAGGTATAGCAATGGGTTCACCAGTTTCTCCTATTGCAGCGAATTTATTCATGCATTCTCTAGAAACCAGTGCAATCGCGTGAAGTGTATGTCCATCGAGGGTCCGGTAACGGTAAGTAGACGACATTTTTATTATCATTAAATTGAATGGTTTAGAAGATTTGTTTGAGAATATAAACAACATTTCGGAGAGCATTAAGCTAACGAAGGAAACAGAATCCATTGACCACAAACTAGCGTTTCTCCATTGTTTGGTTGAACGAAGACATAATAATAATAATAAATTGAAAAAAAATGTATTCAAGAAATCAACACATTTTGAGAGATACTTAGATTATGATTCATCTCATGTGCTCTGTACAAAGTCACTGTTGTAAAGAAATTTAATTAACAAATGTATTAAGCTTGTTATAGATAAGGAAGACCAACAAGTTGAATTGAATAGAATTTTGTCCATACTTGAGGATAACAACTACCCAAAAGAGTTTTTAAAGAAGATTATTAGAAATGGAAAAAAAATTAAACTAGAATGTATACTGAAAGATCAGAAGTCCACCGTGGTCAACCCACACCATAGTGTAACATCAGAATAAATCAAGCGGATTCCAAACAAGCACGATGTAAGAGTGTATTTTCGGGAGCGTGACACTATAAGATTGGCATTAGTGAAAGTTAAGGATAGGTTCCGAAAGGAAGAACAAAAAATCATTGTCTATGAGATCAACTGTCATGATTGTAATGCAGCTTATGTAGGAGAAGCATCCAGACAATTGAATGTAAGACTGAAGGAACACAAACAGTGTTTGAAAATGTTCCCAAATCCTCGGTTGACCCAATAAAAACCTGTGAATAAGTTTGCGATAGCGTTACATGAATTGGAACTAGGACGCAAGATAAATTTTTAAGGAACCAAAATGGTTCAGAAATGTTTTACCACTCATAAAGAAAGATTGACAGCAGAAGCACTGTACATATGGGCGAATAAGAACAGCCTAAACAGAAAGGATGGTATTCAGCTAGCAACTATTAGGCAAGTATTCGTTAACAAGTAATTGGACCCTTTCTTTATTCAACCTATTTATTTCACATGCATCGCTATTTTGACTGGAATTAATGTGAGTTATTTTTGGCATTTAGATGATTTTCATTTTTACTTGCACTTCAATGATCCAACCTTCAACTTGCACTTTTATTTTTCCTTCATATAAAAACATATTAACACCTAATATCATTCGTTAATAACTCAATCTTACACAAACATACATACATACACAGATAATTCGTTTTAGCCATTTATTTCCACATTGTGAACTTTTCACATGATTCGCATTTAACTGACTCATGTTGTCCTACTTGCTCAAGTCAACATCTGAATATGATTGGATTAACACAGTATAGATTTGATCTGATTTGATTGTTAAAACACTATATATTTCTTCCATGACTTTGGTTATTACGCTGAAGAAGTCCAGACAAGTTAGTTGAACGAAACGTTGGAATTATTTTTAACTGTCAATCTCTGAGATTATTTCAAATATAATTTTCACATACAATCACTTCACTATACTCGGCACTCAATTTTCGTCAAACCATTCCACCTGGAGGCCGCCCCTCTTGAGCTACTGCCGGTTCCAAACCTGGATGAAAGAGGGTTGGGCATGGAGTTAGGGACCCCATCCCGTTAAGAACTAACTCTCTAAAAAAACGCTAACCAGAAAAAACAATTCAAACCATTTAAACTCTGCCCTGGGAGTTAGAAGGTCTTCAATCAAAAGAGTTATGATGCCTCATGGTGAAAGCTGAGTTCCTTCGGAAGTCACGAGGCTGATGCCCCTTCAGACAACCAAAGCAACCATTAATAATCAGCAAAAAGCGCTGGAAGTGGGTAGGACACACATACAGGAAGGCACCTAACTGCGTCACAAGACGGGCCCTCACTTGAAATCCTCAAGGCCAAAGGAGAAGAAGAAGAAGACCAAGGTACAAATTACGCCGAGAAATGGAGGCAGACATGAAAAGAATGAACAATAATTTATCATAACTAGAAAGGAAGGTTCAGGACAGTGTGAGTTGGAGAATGCTGGTTGGCGGCCTATGCTCCACTGGGAGTAACTGGTGTAATTATGTATTCGTTCTAATCTTGACGAATACTCGTATAAAAAATTTTATTATTAACAATTCTGACAAGTGAAGTAACTTTATTAGTTTAAAAACATAAAGTAGTCAACCTTCGTTGATTTACTGACTTATTTAATATGATACTTAATCTTATTATTCTAATCATGAATCAATAAAATGTTTAACTACCCATTAAGTAATTATCCAAGTATTTTCAGTATGTTTACTATTTTCAATATAACTAGAATTACTTTTTGTAATCAGTGAATTTTATTATCTAGTCTATACTTTTTTATTAATAATTTGCTCATATTTCTTGTAGTTGATTAAATTATGATTTGGATCTCCCTTATTGTTTCTTGCCTGTTCCATTTCCATGAAAAATAGATATTTTTGCATTAGAATAGATTCTGTGATGACGTTAAGACTTCCAATATATTTTAGGATATCAATCACAATGGGACTCTTTAATATTCTAAAATCGCGTGGGGATCCTGGTGCATTTAAGATACTCAATGAGTTTCTGAAGTTTAATGAACGTCTCATAGAAGCGAAAAAGAGCTTAGAATTTGCTATTAATTGTATACAATCTAATAAATAGATATTTGTATACTAATGGTAATTTGAAAATTTAAACTCACTACTTTTCATTACCTCTTTAACTAGTCTCAATCATTTGATAATGTTGAATAATACCCTTAAATTATAGTGAGTAATTAAGCCTAACTGATTATAAACAATGAAGAAGATAATGAATAATTTCTAATCGAAGAAATAAAGTTGATCATTTTCAATAAACAAACAAATTTTATTGGTTCAGTAAAATTCAATTAAAGGAATCATTAACACTTATTGAATATGAATTAATTAGCAACTATAATGAAAGCTTAACAATTAAAAACATTGAATGATTTATTATCACTGAAAATGTATTTTGTTACGTCCTATGAGAAAAAAAAACTAAACTAAATTGTAGTTTTAATTTGAACATATTTAACATCTAATATGGATCATATGTTGTCATTCAATTATAATTCAATCTCTAGATTTTTATACTCATTGAATGTATAATGAACTTCTCAGCATCCATATTCTATTACTCAACTGACAGGCTACAGAAACTAAACATATATTTATACAAATATAGTTTTGTGCTTAAAGCTAAATAAATTAAGAAGGTAACTTACTAATACACACTGCCGCCAAAAGACGCACTGCAACTTCAGGTTGATCACAGTCAGGGAAAATTGGTTGTGCAATATATTTTGCAAATGTCATGGACATTATTGCAACAGATGCAGGTCTAGCAACAACTACTTCTGACCACAGTCGAAGAAAACCAAGAAATGGGCCAAAAGCCTCATAAACGTATATATAATCTCCTCCAGATCGATGAATCATGGTTCCTAGTTCAGCATAACAGTATGCTCCCAACATGCTGAAAAGTCCACAAGCAACCCATATAATTAGACTTGCTCCAATACTACGAACATTCTCCATAATTCCGGTTGGACTAACGAATATTCCAGACCCAATCATAGAACCAACTATGATCGTTATACTGCTTGCAAGACCAATAGTTTTCTTCAGTTGTACAACCGGTATATGATCACGTCCATTGTTCATTTTGTCAAGTTCATGAACTTCTTCCATCATAATGGCTAGATAAAAAATAAAACAGTACTACCATAAAACGTATATATCTTCAATAATTTTAGGACGAGACTTAAAGACAACATATGAAATAAAACGTCTTTTTCCATTACCATTTATTCTCCCATAAATTACACTTGAATAAGTGATCCAAACACTATTGTAAAATATATTTTTACGTACGCATAGATTCGATCTAAAGTCAACAACAAATAATGATGACATTAGATGTTAAACAGACTATGTCCATAGTTTAACAGTGTCAAGTCTCCCTCCATGAAACAGCCTTGTTTCGTGAAATCCATTCTGTTATGTCAAATTACCAATCATAATTAGTTATCTGAGAAGTAAACTACTTTTGAAAGCAAAATAACTGCGCTCGTGAAATTTGCTCGAAAGAAAGTCTGGATGAAAAATTTGCGTTGATTGCAAATTGCCTGCGTGAAAATGCATATTCAATGAGATTTATAGAGAAGTATCCCAAGACGAATCCACGGATTAAATACGATACTGTAGATAAAAAAAAACATGAGTCTTATATTTGTACGTCAAAGGAGATGAAAACACTGGAGTAATTAACCACAGGATAAATGTGGCGTCGAAGGTTGCTTATCTATCAGCAAGACTGACAAAGTTATGTGAAAGGCAATGCTCACTCAAATAAACAAAAACTGTCAGGTTCTTTTTTCTCAGTACCTCCAAATGCATTTACCAATCCATATGTACACCGCAAAGCACATGACTCAACCTGTAGCTATTCTAGAGCTGCTGCCGGTCCCCAACCCAGGTTAAGGAAGGGGGTTGAGCATGAGGTCAGCGATCTCATCCCGTAGAAAACCAGCTTGCTAAAAAAATCTAACTAGAAAAACCAATTTAAACCATCCAGAATCTGTCCCCCATCGAGTTGAAGGATCTCTATTCAGAAGAATTATCAGGCCTCACGGTGAAAGCCGGAATTATTCGGAAGTCACAAGGCCGATGAATCTTCTAACAACCAGAGTAACAATCAGTATAGATACATGAAATGTCTGCAGAATTTGGGAGACCATGTAGACCAACCAAATAGTTACGCAGATGAGAAGATACGAATTGATGATGCTTGAAATAAGTGAAACCTATTAAACACAAGGTGGACAGAAAAGGATAGATTCGGTAGAAATGTTACTGTACTCTGGTCACGAAGAGGAAAATGCTCTACACACTCAGAAGGTTGCTCTCATGCTATACAAAGAAGCGCGTTAAGAACTCATAGGATTGAAATCTCATGGACTCAGAATAATCAAATCCTCCTTCAGAACAAAGAAGGGAATCACAGTGAATGTTATCCAGTGTTGTGCACCCACCAATGATAGCAATGACGACAATAAAGACCAGTTATACTTAAGGCTGCGGTCGATCATAGCGAAGTGCCCAGTAAAGGACCTGTCCATCCTGATGGCAGATCTAAACGCCGAAATCGGAATGGACAACACCGGGTATGAAGATATCATGGGATGACGAGAATGGTGACGGATGTGCAAATTTATGTGCATTCAACAAAATGGTTATAGGTGGCACAATATCCCCACACAAACGCATACACAATGTAACATATGTCTCTCCATGCCACACCACGAAGAACCAGACCGATCATATTCGCATCATTAAAAAAATTGAGAAGGTCAATGGAAGACGTGAGAACCGTGAGGGATGCTGACATAGCTTTAGATCACTAGCTGGTGGTTTCCAAGATGAAAATGAAGTTAAAGAAATACTGAACAAACAACATTACAGAGATTTAATACAGTCTTCCTTTGACATACTGTCAAACTCAACGGATTCAACATAACTCTCAACAACAGGTCCTAAGCCTTACAATGTTTACTTAAAGAAGAAGAAACTACGTTGAGGGACATTTGAAAGGGAATAAAAGAAATAATGTATATCGAAAAAAACCTGACGAGATTATTCACCATACAACAACCAATATGCTGTAAAACTGATCGAAAAACCACGCAAATGTGCGAATTCCCAAATATGTCTTGATGGAATGCTACTCAGTTTATAAAAAAGTGAAGATATGCTTAAAGAAATTCTTTGGATGAACACTTTGCAATCACCCACCAAAGAGTAGCCCATAAGTTATGTCCTTCAATGAAAACACATCTAAAACATACCACTTAAAATGGAGGACCATGACTATTTAGAAGGTTAATTCCACCAGTCTTTAAGAATCCACCTTATTTGTCCTAACATATGCCATAATTTTTTCAGGGTATTCTGATATTGTCAGTTAAGTCTAAGCAATGTACTTTCGCAAATACCACCAGCAACACCCCATTGTGAAAGAAAGCAAACTAGCTTCCAAGTTAAGAGAAAATTAGGAAAAGACGTTCGAAGTGGATAGGACATATATTGAGAAAATCGTCAAACTGCATCATGAGACAAGCGCTAACTTGGAATCCTGAAGGGAAACGGAGAAGAGGTAGATTAAAGAACATACTGCGTCAAAAACTGAAAGCAGACATGAAAAGATAAATGGCAAGTGGAAAGAACTGGGATGGATTATCCATGACATAGTTGGATGGAGAATATTAGTGAGAGAGCGGCCTATGCACCTCAACGAGGGGTATTAGGCGTAGATATGTACGTAAGTAACTGTACTTTCCCAGATCAATATACCTTTAGCTACTTAAAATCACAGTACGGGAACCTTTCGGAAATGCAGATCTTAATACAAGTAACTAGTAAGCTAAGTGGTGCTATTCAAAAAGCAGAGTTGAGTACGATCGACGAAGTTGGATATCGATAAAATGGTTTCTCCATCTTCTCTTAAACTTTTAGTTATCAGCAGATAATTCCCATCTATTTGTGCTCTCTGTTCCTAAATTTCCAGTTCTCTTGAATAGAAATTTTTTAACTGGCCTTGGTCCCAACAAACTGATATTTTAAGAATCTTATACATACCAGGAACAACATAGAAATATCTTATGACCCATCATTGAGAAAAACAGTCTCAGGTGATAGGAAATATGAAAGAAATAGTAAACAAAAGGTGACTCAAAGGAAAAGAAAACATGTCTGACTTAAGGAATTATGATAGCTTAACCGGAATGGAAATTTAAAGCCTGATTGCGCTAGTAAAATATATACTGCTCCCTCAATAAGTGGCATACAGAAACGTTTTAAAACAGGGTCCAATGCAATGAAAATGATTGGTGGATGAGATGCCTCTTATGAATTATGTTAAACATATTAAAAATTCTAGTGCGATAACATTGAAAAACGCGTTTAATAAGCTAAGGAAAGCAAAGAGCAGTTGTGCCGATATATGTAAAGACAAATTTGTTGCAAGAATGGCCAATAAGAGCTATCAATCCAGGCATAAAAGCACTGATCACATACTGATCCTTTTTTCTCACCATGGAGTGAACTAAAGACATATACGGTAGATATGGATGTAAATTAACGATTCACTGATCAGTCTTACGCTTAAAAGATTAAAATAGTTTGTAGATGACATCTGTTTGCCTTATAGATTATGTTAACATGACGTTTTTAAACATTTAGCGCATCTGATGTCTTTCTAGTGGCTGTACCTCAGCTTTTCTGCTTATGTTGTCATTATTGGACGAAGGTTTATTTTCGTTACTAACTGCGTCACAAAAATCATGCTTGTTAGTGTCCGAAGCAATTTTTTCCAGCGGCAGTTAGATTTTAAGAGAAAACTTATTTAGTCGGCAGACCAACGTTCAACTGCCATAATTTATCGGAAGGCATAACTGAACAGCGATTTTTGCTTAAAGGTTAGCGTTCTGGCCAAATTTACCACAATCTAAACTCACGTTTTACATAGCCACGTTTTCCAAATAAGTTGGTATACCCCTTTTTTCGATGCATTTTAATTTGCTTTTTTGGACTGTGATTTATTCGTATATTGTTTGGTGAGCTAAAAAAGTGGATGGAATCCTTTAGAGCCCCATACTAATAATGGTGTTTTATGCAACTAAAAGTGAGCGGCAACTACCAATAAGTAGGCCAATATTAAAAAAATTAAAGCCCATTCGTGGTCTTGCATATAAAAGCGTAATAGACTGGGTCACCAAATAAAGGAATATATTTGCGATTAGATCTGTTGCAGTGTTATTGACTAAATATAACTCAAGATCGGCTGTACAAAAAGTCACTTACATAACGAGACTCTTACTGTAACTGTCTTCAGCGGCGAAGATCTTCCCATTTTCATCACCACAAGGGCTTTGCAACTTTAAAAAGTTACATATTCTTAAGTGATGTCCAGTATATGCAGGTAATGCGATTAGAGTGATTCCTTAATGGCTTTTCTTATTGTGTCCTAGATTAAAAATTAGTGCATGAAAACTGATATTCACTAAAAAAACCTAGTGAATACACCTTGATCTTCCGACTAGATATAACAAACTCTCGAGTGAAAGAGTGCTTTGCTTGATCCACTAATTTCAGAAGCACATTATAATACAGGCACTGTCACCAAATATAATTGATTTCCATTGCTATACTTAATCTGACCATTAGCAAAATTACATCAACAAAATCGAATAAGACTAATCAAGAAAGCAATGGATGGATAATTAATTCCAAGATTCTACGTTTTAACGTGCAGAAGTTTGAGAGTTTGCAAGGAATCATTACTTGAAGGCAACTGACAACTAAAAGATAATGGTCGACAAACCTATACTTTCGATGGGTTGACCGCTGACATTCCTTTTTGGTGAATATCATTTCCCCATACCAATGTTACGAGAGGCTTTTTCGCTTTAATTTGACAAACAAACTTCGACATAGGTCATTTTATTAGTGCTAAAGCCATCTGAAGAGTCATAGTTCCTCAATCTTAAGTTACTACTATTATACTACAAATGTTTATATTCAGTTATTTCGGCACTGTAACGTGACATTTATCATTTTTAAGTATAGGGGAAACAAAGTTTTTGTTTAATTAAGACGATCAATATGATGTGTAACGACATAAAGCCTCACTGCCGACTGCATGGAGGAATTATTAATAGTAACTTGGGATTGTATAATGAAAGTTTAGTCTTTAGCAGCCCACACAATAAGCATTTGACAAATTATTATCTCACTCTGTCTCTGTCTCACTTACAGAATGTAGACTCTAGAGCTATACATATTCGAAAACCAAAGAACCTAAACCTGATTTGTTTAATATTGTGCTATCTAGAACGTAAATATTTATTCATTTATCAATAAGTAAATGACTGATATCCGGAACAATGCATGACAATTCAGTTTCAAACACGCACAATACTCGGCACTAATAGTTTTATTGATCCAATGACCATCGAAAAAAATCAAAACATTTAGAAACCCATAAAACTTTATATACGACAAATTATCATTCTGGGAGGGTGATAAACACGATTATGTACATGTATTTGCGAAGTTATTTACGTATAATAGAACAACTTGAGATGTATACATACATTGAGCCCAAAATAAATGAAACAATCGGGCCTACCAAATGCACCGGCTATTTTATAATATTAATAGTAATTGTGAGTTATATATAGATACAATATTTAAGAGCGAACCATGTCGCCATTATAATCGAAACGAATATGAGAAAAAATTGTCTGAGGTTTAAACAGAACCTAGTTTGAGTTGGAGTTTTCAAAATCAGGCGAATAATGTTTAAAAAAATTGGCATATATCTGGAGCACACGAAAGATTAGAACAATTATAAACACTAATTCTATCTGACTCCTGGTGTTACTAAGCCTTGGAAAGAAAAGAACTTACTCTATGTTCAACACAAATATATAGAGAATAGCAAACTTCTGGAGTCAGATTGGTCGACAATTTCTATCGAACCATATGATTCGATGTAACATATTTTTCGCTCGATAATCGCTGAGTGGTAAGAAAGCACAACAAACAATAGTGTCAAAATCTCTCTGCATAAAAGTATCATAAATTCCTTATCACTCAAAACGAGGACGTTAGTGGAATAAAAGGTTAAAATAAAAATACCTGAAGGATACTCTGATGTCGCGATAAGTTGTTGCGCAAGAAGAATGTTTTGTAATTATACACGACAAAAGATAAAACAAAACAAACAATAATTGTACAATAACGTTCATTCCATATTGTTCAATTTAAACCACGGAAAAATTCGCGTGCAGTTATATCTTCTGTTATTTGTAAAAACTGAGCAAAGAATTTTCGCGGGATCTGATAGATAGTATGGAACATGATTTTGAGGGTTTTACGTTGGTAATAGTCGACAGAATCAAGGAGCTTAAATGATGGAAAGTAGCTAGATTCATTAGGAATGCTGTTGTATTTGCCATAATCGATAGTGTATCTTGCCAAAGTGATGAAGTAGTTAGTTGCTGCTTGAAATGCAAAGGCATGAGCTGTTGATTGGTTTGGTCTGTCGCAGTTCAATCTGTGAGGTAAGTGAGGTCTTGCTAAACTGTCTCAATACTTAGTCACGAAGTGGTAAATATCTAGTCCTAGGAAACTTTAATGCACCCACGATAGACTGAAAAAGTCTGAGATCTGAATCATCAGTTAATTCCTTCGAGTACGAACTAGTTGATAGGGTTATTTCATATGCCCTTGCGCAACATGTGAAGGAGTCGACTAGGTATGACCCGCACTTTGAATCATCCTTATTAGATCTTATATTGACCCATTACGACGATGACTTTATGAACCTCGATTACATGCAACCCCTACGTAAATGTCATCATGCAGTTCCAACTTTGACTTCGTATAATTGTCAATAAAGTGCGCTCGTCAGATCAATCTGGACCTAATGTCTGAAAAGCAAATATCACGGAGATTGTACATTCAACAGCGTCAGTAGAGTCAGGGTCTCCAAATGAAGCAGCTTAGGATGTACTTCGAAATTTATACTTAAAAAGTACTGCATCCTAAATCCCTTGGACTATACCGAGGGGGCCAAGGAACTCACAATCATTGTTCAGTAAGAAGTTTCGTATCATCTCCGTAAGAGGAGAAAAATGTGGGATAGATTCAGGTCACTGGAGACTGATTGGACGAAAGCTGAGCACCGAAATATACCAAGCGCTAGTACTCCTATCTAAACCAAAGGACAAAAAGGAGAGGAAATATTCCTGCACTATGGGGAGAAAGTACTGCCGCACCATTAGTGGTGGACGACTTTGGTAAGACTCGTGTTCTCAAACTACTTTAGCAGTGTATATACCATAGAAGCACCCTTCCCATCAGCGCATACAGATTACCCCACACATACAGTGGATAGCGTGACCATTAAAGAACTCGATGTCTTTGGTCTACTAAATAAGCTTGACATGGGAAAATCCACGGGGCCCGATGAATTACATCCTAGGCTACTGAAGGAATTATTTAAATTCGTTGCGAACCCTTTAAGTATATGCTCTAACCTATCCGTAACACAGGGTCGTTTACCCAAAGGCTGGAAAAATGCCATAGTAAGTCCTGTCTTCAAAACAGGTACGAAACACAAACCTGAGAATTACCGCCCCGTTAGCCTAACTAGTATGGTTTTTAAAATCTTAGAAAAGATTATTTGGAAGGAGCCGTTTAAGTAGCTCGATGTAAACTGGATCCATTCGGAGAAGCAGCATTGTTTAAGAATAGGTCGTTTCTGCCTCATTGACTTATTAGTGGTTCGTGAAAACTGGTGCGCTCTTAAAGATCAAAACTGTGTAAAACAACAAATTTAATAATTTGATTGAGGGTCTGCAGGTGCCAACTTCATGTTACTGCAAAATGTCTATAAATTCACAAATGCCTGTCAAACAACTACATTAGCAGAAAAAAAGCAGATCATATCCTGGAATTATAGAACATGTGCTAAGGAACTTAAATAGGATAGGAGCACTTCGGACGGCCTAATCCCTAGTAACGCTTTGACAAAGTACATCTGACCGATGTCCTGAAATCGTTCATGGTGATCCCCGACCTCTCGAAGTTCTTGAAGCCACTGGATTCGGATCTCAGAAAGCTGACATGTTTAGGAGATAGTCGTTAATCCAGACGGTTCTCCGACTATTCTGGATAAGTAATTTCATTCTGACCTTTAGTCGTTTTAATCGTATGTCCATTGCAAAACCACTCCTAGGTTTTAGGTGATTTCTGCAATCAAGTTCTTCGGACGTTTGGTATTATTCCACTCGGTCACCGAAATATATCTACACCTTTGTAATACAGTACTGAGATATTCTCAAAGCAAGTTACAATCAAACTCCTTTTTGTGACTTGGACTAATTTTGTGATTATGATTCTTACATATTACAGGTAGTAAGCAGCCGTCAGAAAAAAACTAAATAAAACGAATTCATGTTATTCTACTTAAACCTATGTTAATTTTTTATTCAAGATGACTAAAGGTAACTCCGCGTATGGATACATCATTTCAGCAAGGTCGCATCGAATACATGATTTTTACGACAAAAAGAATGTTGGTCCGCATAAAAGTAATTTTACTAACAAAGCATTATTATCATTAATCATATAACACCATAAATTAACTTTATTTTCCTTATGAATTTATTTATACATATTTCTCTAGAAAAAGAGGTGGAAAAACCAGATAAGAAAGCAAAAAACACCAGGAAAGCAGTAAATCAACCAAAACAAATTACCGGTATGATCAAAATATAAAAAAAGACCAAAGGAACTCTATAAAATGCCATTAATTGAGGTGGTTTATAGTACAATAAGCGTTATACCAAAAAAATTGGAAAGGGGAACAAATTACATGGTTTAAAAAACGATAATGGTTTATGATTTGGACCAGGTAGGTATAGGAAACTGTCGAACACGAACACTCGATTCATCCAGTCGATCGACAGGATGAAGATATATATTTAATGTGGAAAATATTTGACGATTGAGTACTGAGAAACGACTTAAACGAGCCGCCATTCGTTCCAGAGGCTAAATGGTAAAAAAAATGAGAGGGAAACTATTAATTTGAAATAAATAAAATAACTTTAACATCGACTGATGAACTCTAGTATGCTGAGTCACCAAGTAACAGTACTCATAGAGGTAATTCGAAAAACAACAGAGAATTTTTAGAAGCTTGGCACTCAGGTCAATCAGCAATCAACAAGCACATTGAAATCGATTCAATTTATCAATCAATCAGGAAAACTATGCACAAACATAGGAACAAAAACCAAACCAATGGGAGATACAATCAAAACAAAGAAGCAAACAATGACAAACTTAAGGTCAATAAGAACCAATCAACATCGAGGTCTACAGGACAAGCTATGAACCACATATGGAGAAACTCCAACACTTCACTTCTACCTGAAGTCTGTGCTGATGATGTCATTCAGGAAAACGATGAGAGCTTCACGAGCAAACCATCCAGCTAAGAGAACAAAACTCCATTAAGCACTCAAAGGTCTTTACTAAAATTGAAATCGATTCAATCTAAATTTACCCTCTGTAAATTACTTAGTAATTAAACTATCAAAACAGTGAAATAATTTACCAGAGTAACAATTAAAATGTCAAATTAAAACGGACAGATATAATAACATATTCATAGATATAACTTATTATTTAAATAATAATAAAACGTACAACTCCCATTGGTGTTGCATCTTTTTTATCGATTCGTTGTAGTCGTAAAATAAGACTACCAAAATCAAGTGCTTCAAATTGACGTTGTTGACCTAATAACAAAATGATTGCACATCCAGCCCAATTTAATCCTTCACCAAACATTTCTTCAACTGTATATTCATTTTGCCCAAATGGTGTACAGAATACTAATTGAATAGCAGACCATAGACGATGAAAGTGTGTATAACTTTCTAAGCCGAGTATATCATTATTATAATGTGTAGTAGTTCCATTACATATAGAACTACGTTTGGCAATATTGGAAAGACGATCCCAAGTATTTCCATCAGAATCTTCTTCATGAAGAAAGTTTTTAATTTTATTAAGGACCTATTCACGCGAAGTAGAAAATGAAAAAAAATCAGGAGAAATTAAAACAATAAAAAATGTGAATTTCTAATTATGAATTCGCAATCTATAGAGAAATCGAAGTAAGGCAGACAACTACTGTTATTGAAGTAACTACTTCTATGCATTTGGTGTTCACCTTGTTGTGCTAATGAGGTATGGCAACTTGGACTGATGCATATGTGTGATCCTACGTTGTAGCTGTCTGAGACAACTACTGTACTTCCGTACAATTATTGCATCTGGTGTACATAAATTTTTAGCACTCCTACAAACATCTCAAATATGTGACTGTTTTACACAAGTCCTAATTAGTTATTAAGTAGCCCAAGGGGCAAAGCAACTACGTACACTATAGATTTCGGTAAACTATGCTTGTATGTTCTATACTACACAGCCATCCATTGAAATATGTTTTATAAATTGAAGCATTCAATGACAAACAATTCATTATACAGACGGAAATTATGTATGAAAATCATCTCTGTTGTTACGATTAGAAGAATCATAACTTACAAATTCGAATAGTGTTAAACCAGAACAAAGTCTCTCTTTCGTTAATATTTCATTCTCTTTAGCTAAGGACAATTGCTGTGTGAATAGAAGAAAAGAGAGAGAGAGAGTTTATAATTAAAAGGAGTAAATTCAACATGAAAATAACTCAAGCTTCAACTTGTTAAGTTGACTTACCCGTGAAACTGGTTGACACGATATCGAATCCGTCAGGGATTACAAGTAACCTCGCTAATGAGTGCCATACAGCACAAAACCTACGTCCAGGATTTCCTGACAACTACCGTCAACTACTATTTCGACCAGTAGATCATGTGTTTAAATTCATTTCTTGTCATCTTTGTCTTTTTAACACCAAAAATTGTATAGTTGTGTATTTTATGGAGTTTTGTCTAGTTTGTAGATGATTTTCATCACGGGCTAATACCTATCGAAAAATCACTGAAATAGAGGTATCTGTTTTATTTTAGGTTGGGACTTCTTCAGTGGTGCTCAAGAGTGACTCTATGGGAAATTGCACTCCTAACATCCAGGTTTTACGGCAACCACACTTACTTACGTACATATTTATGCCTTACCCCTCCTTGAGGAGCATAGGCCACTCGCTCACTAACATTCTCCATCCAACTCTGCCATGGACAATTCATTACAGTTCTTTCTAGTTGCCATTCATCTTTTTTCATGTCTGCTTCCAGTTTCCGACGCAATATGTCCTTTAACCTGCCTCTTTTCCATTTCCCTTCACGATTCCAAGTTAGCGCTTGTCTCGTGATGCAGTTTGACGATTTCCTCAATGTATGTCCTATCCACTTCCATTGTCTTTTCCTAATTTCCCCTTCAGCTGGAAGCTGGTTTGTTCTTTACCACAGTAGGCTGTTGCTGATGGTATCCGGACAAAAAAAACATTGCGTATCTTGAGTAGATAATTGTATATAAATACTTGTAAGTTCTTGATTATGGTTGTGATAGTTCTACAAGTTTCAGCTCCGTACAGTAGAACTGTCTCGACGTTCGTATTGAAGATTCTGACTTTGATATTGGTTGACAGTTGTTATGGGTTCCGTATGTTCTTCGACTGTGGGAATGCTCCTGTTACTTTGCCGATTCTTGCCTTTACGTCTTCACCAAACCCTTCTTGTTCATCGACGATGCTTCCCAGGTACGTGAAAGACTCTACTTGTTCTAGAGCTTCCTTATCTAATGAGACCGGGTTAGTGTTCTCCGTGTTGTATTTGAGGATCTTGCTTTTCCCTTGTGTATGTTGAGTCCTACTGATGTAGAGGCTGCTGCTACACTGTTTGTCTTGACTTGCATTTGTTCGTGTCTTTGTAATAGAAGAACTACGCCGTCTGAAAAGTCCTGGTACTGATTGCAGTGTGATGTCTCTATTGTCATTAATGATGGGTGCACAAAATTGGATAACAATCATTGTGATTCCCTTCTTCTTTATTTTGAAGGATGATTTGAATATTCTAGGTTCATGAGATTCCCATCCTATAAGTTCTTAACGTGCTTCTTTGTAAAGTATTAGAGCAACTCCTTGAGTGTGTAGAGAATTTTCCTGTTTGTGACCAGAGTAAAGCAGCATCTCTGCCGAATCTATCCCTTTCGGTCTAGCTTGTGTCCAATGGGTTTCATTTATTTCGAGAACCATCAAATTGTATCTTCTCGTTTCTGTTGCCATTTGACTGGTCCTCCCGGTCTCCTACATTGTGTGAAAATTCCATATACCTATAAAAATTGTTATTCCGGTTGCAAGAAGAGGCATCGGCGTCGTGACTTTTGTATAATCTCGGGTTTCACCCTATTAGACAAATTATAGTTTATTTACTATTCAATGGAAGAAAAATGTATAGTTTTTTATGTTATCAGAGTGAAACATTTTAAGTGGAATATATGTGACAGCATGGAGTTTAATGAAGAAATAACAGTAATACCGGTTACCCACTAAATAGGAGGCATTTAAAAAGAAAACTCTTGATATATATATACCACTTGTTTCACTTTCCTTTGTAGATTGAGTTAGTACCTCACATTTGTTCCATACTTTGTCCGTTTTCACTGTATTTCTATGCTGATATAAAATTGGACAATTTAAATTGATAAATATTAGTAGATAGACTTCCTTAAGATGATGACCGAATTATTTCAAGATGTCATCTATCTCAAATTGACTTATAAATTAATCTAGTTATTATTATTTATTTTAACACATAGATATTGGTACAAGGAGGCACCAAATAAATATGCGCCACATAAATCATCCGATTTGTGTGAGGGCTATGATACTGCCCGGTTGCCCAAACCGAAGCAGGTGGTTTTCTTAAGGGACCACACCCCGAGCTTTTGACCTTAAGGTTTGACCCACAAGGCAGTGGAGCATCGTGAGAAGATGCATTCCCATGGTAGCCGGTGACCAACGATTGTTCCATACGCCATTTGTTCCCGCAGGATACTAGAGCCCATGTGCACCATTGGTTTGGAATCCGGTTAAAGTGCCGGACATTCGCTTTTCATCCTCTCATTTTCGTAAACAACACCCCCGCCACGAGAAGGTAGTGAGTAGGACTTTTCTGGCAGGGGCTGTATACGCGTGGCCGTGTGAGAGCATTTCGAGAGGGAGGGAGGGCGGGTCCACCCTACTCTAGGCCATACCATGGCATTAATCTAATATAATACTCTACAGATTAGTTCGCACAATTAAATCAATATAAACAATGAAACGATTAAGAAAATGAACAAAAAGGAAACACTATTTAAAAAAATATATATAATACAAGATTAGAGAATGATAAATACATATAGATCACGTAGATTTACATATAAGATTTTATTCACTTACATCTTCAGTACCAATACGTGATACAACTAGTACAATATTCATTGATTCTTGTTTCTTTTGTAATTCTTTGTATTGAATTTCACGTTCACGTCTTAATTCATTAATTGATTTACCTTTTAATCCTTCTATAATGAGTAATAGAGAATAAGAAGGAACAATATCAGTAACAATAAGTGAACTATATATATGTCATTATTATTATTATTATTATTATTATTATTATTATTATTATTATTATTATTATATAGGAACAATTTTGGCATAACAGAATATTAAGAAATGCACCATACACACAAGTCAAGATTTGTCCAATTCTTCAGGTGTATCCTTTGTACTTGTCAGACACTAATCATATGAAGGAAGTAAAACTTCTTTGGAAAATAATATTACATATGTATAAATATTCTGTATTCCTATTCTAGTCCTCATCAATATACAAAGGCTATGTATCAACAACAACATCAACAAAAAAACAGTCCAATGAAACCATCGAAAATATCAACACTATGGAAAAAGAAATGGGATTTCACAGGGTTTTTCTTTCTTCTATGACATACTTTATAATGTTGATATCTGTTATTAGTGTTGTTGTTGTTTAATTAAATGATACATTTTTCAATTGCATAGTAACTAGTGACTAAAATCAATAAATGTTTATAAAACTCTACACCATTGAATCAAGAATTTTTCTAACTCACTAACGAGATTTATTTAAACACATAAACATTCGTACAAGGAGGTATCGAATAGATATACACCACATAAATCATTCGATTTATATGAGGACTGAGATCCTGCCCGCGTGCCCAAACCGAAGCAGGGGGTTATCTTAGGGGATCATACTCGAAGCCTTTGACCTACAGGTCTAATCCACAAAACAGTGGAGCAGCGTTGGGAGATGCGGTCCGACGGTAGTCGGTGATCAATAATCGGTTTATGCGCCATCTGTTCCCTTAGTATCCTGAAGCCCATGTGCACCAATGGTTTGGAATTAGGGTTTTTCAACTCTCCTAGGTGGACTCTCCGTGTCCAGAAACCCAGTTAAAGCACCAGAGATTCGCTTTTCGTCTTCTCAATTTTGTAAACAACACCAGTGGTGCGAGAATGCAGTGAGTAGGACCTCCCTGTTGGTGGTTGTATGCACGCGGCCATGTAAGAGTACCACGAGAGGGACAGCTGACTCTCCCCACTCTCAGCCATACCAGGGCATTTGGGGGCCACTAACAAGATAACTCTACAAAATCGATTGTATACAATTTAAGTGACAAATGTTCAGTTTCGCTTCTGTCTTTTTTTCATTGAGTAAAACACATTTTGAACAAATACAGGGAATGTCTAAAATTTCTTGAGTTGATAAGTAATAAACTGCTTTCTAAAGCTGATAAAGAAATCTAAGTAATGAGTAAAGTAAGCAGTGATTAAATAACTTGAAATAAATAGAATATTGAATATTAGAGAGAATCCTTTTGAGGAGTTCGGTATTGTGTTTGTTTTTTCCTAAGTAATTTGGTTTTATGATAAGATGAAAAAAATAATGATCATTTTAAATTTTGGAAATGAACGGAAATGTTATATTTGAATATCAGAAGGGTTTTTGTGGATATTATAGGAATTTCAATGGTTGAGATCATGAGTCGATTGGAGCTAGAGCACCACGAGAAAACTTGGAAGCACTAGACGGTCGTTTCGTCCTACTGTGAGACTCCTCAGCAGTGCGCATCCACGACCCCACCTCGCGATCGTTTAACCACTAAGCAGGCTGGCATCCAACGGTGTTAACGTCTAACTTCAACCAATCCACGAAATTGAGCGAGACACCGTGGATGAGCACTGCTGAGGAGTCCTACAACGGTCGTTCAATGCTTCCAGGTTTTCCATGGTGGTCTAGCTTCAAATGACTCATGATCACAACCATTGAAATATTTGAATATACCGAAAACAACGACAATAGAGAAATAGTATGAATTTATATAATTATGATAAGTTCAAATTTTAGGAACTCTTACCATTTATCCTATAGCTCTAAAAACATAATTGTGTTTATTAGGAAAAACATTGTCAATTTTTGTAGACAGATAAATTGAGAAGTAAATAAAAACTTGAAATTTATATACTTAAATATAAGAATTATAAACAACTTACCCTCATGAGATGGAATAGGAGGGAAGAACTGTCTTGGCATTTGTCCAATAAAAGGCCCTGCATGACGAAGATCACATGAATCTTCAATTGACTAGAATGTAAAATAGCTCAGAATAGTAAGAACAGAAAATTAATTATTACTTAAACAAACAAACAAAAATTGATTAAGGAGGTCTCCTTTGATAACCATCCAGTAGTATTCATCATAGGAGAAGCAGGTTCAACCTTGCAGATTTTCTGTCATATACATATAATGTATATCGGTAAACTTTACGAGGCAGTTAATCATATTTCATTATGGCGATGCAATGAGAAGACAAAGATTATCAGAATTATGTTTCGAACAATCTGATTACACTTATACTTCTTAAGACATTATGTATGAAAAATAAAAAATGTCAACTAGACAAGAAAGAATGTATACAGAAACAAAAACAATAAAAAGTACACAGTCTGAAGCTCACCACTTTGGTAATAAATTAAAGTAGGCTAAGATTAAGAACGAAATGTTTCTGAACACAAAAGCGAATCCAGTTTTCCCATAGACAAGACTTCAATAGACCTTAGTATACGACGCTGAAAACTTTTATATAACACTAGAGAGGCTGACTTGATATCGACCCTATGACCCGTCTCAACTGAATAATTCTCGATTGCGGAAGATCATCGGAGTTCATTTGTTTCCTTAGCCATTTTGGTATGTGTTCAACCACTTACCTGCAGATAACGATTGCTCCTCCTTATGTGTACGTTAATGAACATCAAAAGGACTAATTCTCATATTTCATTAGTCTTTATTTTACAAACATGAGTCATCATCCATCACTCCAGCGAAACAGATGAGTTCAGTTTTTACCTTACAATAGAAAACATTCAGAGTAGTACTGCTGTATAGCATTTTTATGGCATGTCTTCACCTACCTCTTCTTTTTCTATAAAATCCTACAATTGTGATTATTAAGATTTTCACTTGTTCATATTAACTAAAGACCGGTAATTTTAACAACATCCTAGTACACGTTCTAACGATTTTTTACTCTGTTTATCTCAACCTCCACCGGCGAATCTTCTCCACATGCGGAGACATTCGAACACTTCACTTCTACCTGGAGTTTGTGCTGATGATGTAGTTCAGAAGAACGATGAAAGCTTCACGACCAAACCACCCAGGTCAGAGAGCAAAACTCCATTAAAATCATCCACCTGAGCTACCAATCTTCTCCACCTTCTCAATCTTCTATTTCATATGGTATTGAAAAATTCACGTAATCAGCTGAAAGGAGTTATTTTCTTCAACCGAGTAGCTAGATTCAGTCGAAGAGCTCAACAATATTATTTTAACGACTAATCAGTTCTAACCAGCTGGATATAAACGTGAGGAATAAATTTATACCAATGGCATTCACTTAAAAAAAACATAACCCTCTGATAATCTATAATATCAGGAATAAATTCAGACTATACTTATTATCAGTAATAAATTATCTACCAGGTTAAATTTGCGTACTTGACCTAGAACCAAATCGAAAGTGTGACGGGGTTCGAACTTGTAATTTAGTGACTAAAAGCCGGATGCCTTAACTATTGAGCCACTATTTTAATACTGAGTCAAGTCGCAATTGCATATTTACGTTTTACAAGAGTGAAGTCAAACCCCTCCTCATATAATTGACTTCAATTTTAGTTATCATTAGTAAAAAGCTATTCAAATCACTTGTAGCTAGATCATTTTGCTTGATAATCATAACTCGGACAGGGAATACTAACAACCCGTGTGCTCGTAGCACTTCATAAAAGTGAAGTTTATTTTCATTTCTTTGAAAATTCACACTGATTATTTGGAAAAACTTACTAAATTCTTTTCTAACTGTAAGCAACAGATAAGAATATTTCCAAATTCACGAAAATTTTGAAATACATTAGTTCGTAAATCTGTATATTTATAGATTTGATGTAATTGAGTGTATAAAGCCGAGAATACAGCATCAGATTCTGCTTTCTCTGATGGAATTGTCAATGATTGAGGCATAAGAAGCACTAATCGGCAAACATAATCGCGTAATGTTTGATTTAGCTAATATGATGGGAGAAAAAAAACATTTTAAGAAATCTTGATGAATTTTCATGATAAATTTACAATGATATAAGTCGGAATAACTTCCAACAATAAATATAGGAAGAAATTACTAGATGATTAGGGGACTAGCCGACAAAAAGGTTATAATACTGTATGCAATTGAGTATGACAGATTGATGAACTATAGCATAAAACAGAGTTTATTATTCTGTAGTAACCGGAGAACTAGTTTGACTGATATGATTTCAAAAATCTTACTTTCAATACTCATTCCGAAATTAACTAGAGATAGCGAACAGCAAACTTGAGAAAACGAGTTGAGCTTTAGACAATCAATCAAATGTTCACTATTCGATAGATTCTGATCCTGTAACACATGCTCATTCACTAACATCTGAATGTACCCATATTTTTTGGTCTGAAAATTATCTTCGTCCATCAAAAACTTTGATAGGAATCTCTGTTACTGAAGTTCGTGACAAATAATTTTAAAAACCTAAGAAAGGATTTTTGTTCAATAATAATGGATTTTGCAAGAGTTGAAGGGGGAGCACAAAGAATGCATCTGTACTTCCGTAGACTCCAACCAAGAAGTTCATATATCTAAAAACAACTCAAATTAGTATTGAATAACCTCGTGAGATGATTTTACATCTTGACCTGAGAGTTTTTAATCTACTCATAAACTATTATTAAAACAAGCATGCAGCACTTCTAAATAGATCCCTCAGTCATTTTTATCAAGTTTTACAGCCACATGAATCAAATAACTAACTTCGTCAATTTACTCTATATACAGCATCAAAAATCCTCATCCAATTGTTTCAATAAACACAAACAATGCTTTGAAGATAGGTGGATCCTTTTGAAGAACAAGTAGATTGGTTGCGCAGATTATTCATATCATCCGAATTCAAATCGATAACAGTAATACGACAGCGAAAGAATGAAATCTAACACTCATATTTTAATTTCCCTAGCATTTAAACGATCTATGAAATCTGTATATCTTAATCACATTTGGTGTATAATTGTGTTTAGTTTTCCGTTCTACATTTTGTTTACAAGTATGTTATTTCATTAGACATTTATCCCATCACGCATGTCTTGTTTTTTGATATCAGCTTAATTGACGGCTCAAATCATGAGCTCGGTCTCTGGTATATCATCTATTCATCGCATTCTATTCATTTATGCTAACAATCAAAAAACTACTGGTGTATAACAAATGGAGGCAAATAGTCAGCTATTCAGAACAAGATAAACGACAAACTTCATTATGAAACAAAAACGTTGTATAAAAAATGAGACTGATGTTACTTTTCACAGTCAGTCAAGCGACATATGAATATTCCGAAGACATATAACTAATAAAATAACTTTATAAACCATTAGAGTAATACACAAAAAGAAATCACTATTCAAAATAAGGAATCAAGTCAAACAAATTAAACATACCAATGATTGAGCAACTTTCATTACTTCTGCCGTAACAACAAACAGACCTCGATAACCCAATAAACGACAAATGGCAGAAAAGTGAGGTGCACCAACAAAACCACGATATAATTTAAATATAGTTTCAAAGCATGTATTTAACGAACGACTACCCCAAACGTATTGAGCCTCAACTGTTGGCGGTTTCTCACGTTCTAACACTTCAGTTAATGTGAAATTTGTTGGTACAAATCTATTTGAAGATTTTAAAGATTTAAATAATTATCTGGTTTTGAAGAATATTAAATGTAGAATAAATCAGAGTGATAAACATATATATACTGGTCAATACGTATTTTATACTTGCCTTTCGGTTAACTCCGGATTTTTCGCTTACTTACATAAAGCGCCTAGATTTATTTACTTTACTGACTTGTCTACGTGTTCATTTATTGCACGTGGTTTATTAAAGCGACTGTTTTTTTGTCACAACTTCACTATTGATATACTTTAACTAAACAAATCAATTTGTAGGGAGCAAACTGGCTCCCAAATGTCCTGGTACGGCTGAGAGTAGGGAGAGTCAGCTCTCCCTCTTCGAATGTTCTCACATGGCCACGTGCATACAACCACCAATAGGGAAGTCCTACTCATTGTCTTCTCGCACCACCGGTGTTGTTTACAAAATTGAGAAGACGAAAAGCGAATGTCCGGCACTTTAACCGGATTACTGGACACGGAAAGTCCACTTAGGGGAGTTGGAAAACCCTGATTCCAAACCAATGGTTCACATTGGCTCCAGTATCCTGAAGGAACAGATGACGTATAAGCCTGTTGTTGGTCACCGGTTACTATTGGACTGCATCTCCCAACGTTGCTCCACTGTCTTGTGGGTTAGACCTGTAGGTCAAAGGCTTCGAGTATAACCCCCTAAGATAACCACCTGATTCGGTTTGGGCACGCAGGTGGGATCCCATCCGTCACATGAATCTAATGATTTATGTGGTGTATATCTATTTGGTGACTCCTTATACGAATGTTTGTGTTTAAATAAATAATTATGTAATTTGCTCAAAACTTGAATGTCTATTTGTAAAACCTGATGAGCATCAATTGAAAAGAATATTCTTCATACATATATCAGTATTTTAATAGAATGAGCATTTTTAAAACGGTTAAAATATTGTAGAAAACTTAATACTTAATCATAAAATTAAAACAAAACTCTTTCTAACCTGTTAGTAGCATCATTATAACAGTAATTTTTAACAAGATCATATGTTAATTCCCAAAATACATGAACAGTAATTTTTCCTAATCTAGAAGTTACTAAATTATCCGCTTCACGTAATAATGCATCAAAATCATCTAATTCCAATTGTTCACTCAACATTCTATGACAAAGTCGATTACATTCAATAGCTGCTTCCAATTCCTATGAATATAAAGGTATAGCCATATGTATACATACAAAAACAAGATTTATTATTAAATATACAACTATAATAATTGAGATAATTGTGATTCATATAATGTAGATGAATATAAACTATTTGCTCACTATTATATGCAATAATGTAATTTAGTGATTGGTTACGTTTTCAGCTACACTAGTTTAAATCACAATATAGGTATTCATGGTTATTAGATTCTATTCAGCTGACTGATTAAAAGTAGGTTACTACTGTATACCATTTTTCATGCAGCTGGCAGGATTACAAACGTCAGTCAATCATAAGGAACGTAGAACCTAGCATATATGTGCATCGATTTAAGTTGTTACACCACAACGAGATAAAATGATCAGAATCAATACCAAAGTAGCAGAAGAATCGGTGATACTAGGAAGCATTAACCGCAGACAATATGATTCAAGAAGAATGAATTTGCAGAATAAAGGTTACAAAACAGTTCTGAAACTGCAAATCTAAAGGAACAAAAAGAGTACATGCGTATGAGCTATTGTGATTGATTCTGAGTTAAGTTAATCAACACCTCTAACTAATGACTATAATTATGGCGAGGAACTTAATGAAGTGTACCGAACGTCTACCAACATAATTCAAACCAATTATCAATGAATTAGTGAATCCTTTCTTTCCTCCAGCCTACTCCTTCATTAGCCGACAGATACTTTGTGCAATGTGTACAGAAAAGTTTCAATCTAGTTGGCGTTTTTTAGCAGGATTTTTTCTACGGGATGGGATTGCCGACCTCATACCCAACCCTACTTCTTTACCCGGGCTTGAGACCTGCAAGAACTCAAGAAGAACTACAGGTAAGCCCTAACTCGGCATCCTGAAGGGAAACGAAAAAGAGGAAGGGCAAAGAACACATTACGTCGGGAAATAGAAGCAGATATGAAAAGGGTGAATAAAAACTGGAAAGGATTGCCCAGGACAGGGTTGGATAGAGAATGCTGGTGAGTGGCCTATGCTCCTTCACGAGGAGTAACAGGCGTAGGTAACCATCGAAATATATCAATTGATCACAAACTAATTAATAATGAACAAGACTTTAAGAAGAAATAAAATAAAATAAATGAATCTATCATCCTATAAATGATCCATCTATTGAAGCGTATAAACAATCGACTGTATAATTATTCAAGTATTCTATGGTTAATTGATTGGAAAGAATGGATACACATACACATACACTATGTGTACATATTAAGTATATTTTCAGAATTTTACCACATTTATCATCCTGTTCAGTGTATATATGTGAATGATAGATAAATTTTGTGAAGTTTTTAAACTAAACTACATGTATAATGGAATCAAAAATCAGTCAGTCAGTCAGTAACAAAGTACAACTTCGTACGTACGTAAATCAGTTCGAGTTGTCACACCACATTAGCATAGAGATGCAGTTGTCGACTCAAATTCCGTAGTGGTAGAGGTAGTAAGAGTATAAGCAGTAATATGAAACATTAGGGTTTGAAGACGTTATTCAAAGAGTATAATCCAGTGAAATAAATTTGGAAAGAGAAAAAAGAAAGGGACATGAAGGATTCAGAAGATTAGGATTTGGGAGAACACAAAGAGTGGATGCACCTGCTCCATTGCAAACGATTTTGATCTATTTCATTCAAGGTCTCTAACCATCGGTTGCTATCATCTCGCAGTCCACAACCAAGTAGTCTACACCTACCGACATGACTCAGTCCACTTGTCAGTGACTTCATGGATTTGTGCCATGTTTTGGTTTGGCCACCCCTAGCTTTCTTCCAACCTACTCCTATACCACTGAACATAGCACGTCGAGGTAGTCGGTTGTTGGGCATACGTAACACGTCTCCCAGCCATCTCAACTGATGAAGTTTCACTACTTCATCAATTGATTTGCCATCCTTACCTAGTATCCGTTTCCTAAAAACTGCGTCACTTACTCGATGGTCCCATGATATACGAGCAATGTTTCGAAGACAACTATGATCGAATACTAGTAACCTACGAATATCCTCTACTCTTACCGGTCATGTTTCACTGCCATAAAATAAGACGGAACGAACTGCTGCACAGTAAACACATTCTTTGGTTGATAGACGGATATCTCGCCTACACCATAAATGACGCAAGTTGGTAAAAGCTAGTCGAGCCTTCTGTATCCGTGCTGAGATTTCGTCACAAACTAGACCACAAGGGCTGATGAGACTTCCAAGATAAGTGGAGCGATCGACACACTCAACTACTTCACTCCCTATCATTAGTTCGGGTGTCGATGCAACTCAATCCTGAAGCAACATTTTGCATTTCGAGGGGGAGAATCGCATCCCGAACATGCTTGCATTGTTGTTAAGAGTGGTCAGAAGACTGCATTTTGTCAGCGTCTTCACCAAATAGAACTATGTCATTGGCATATTCTAGGTCAAGAAGTGAGTCTCCCGGCAGAAGTTCAACCCCTGAAAATTTAGATGAGGAAAGTGTTATCTCTGAAAGCACTTCAACGACAAAGTTGAACAAGAATGGGGAGAGTGGACAGCCCTGACGAACACCACTTGAGGTGATCAATTCTGATGACAGTTCGCCATAAGCTCTCACTCTACCAGTTGTGTTCGAGTAGAGAGCCTTTATAAGGTTAATGTACTTCTTTGGTACTCCTTTCAATGACAAACACTGCCATAGAGCCTCACGATCAACAGAGTCGAATGCTGCATTAAGGTCGAGAAATACTACAATTGTGGGGCGTCTGAACTTGTGTCTGTGTTCTAGAACCTGACGAAATGTGAACATCTGGTCTATACAACCACGTCCAGGTCGAAAACCAGCCTGGTTTTCTCTAGCCTGCTCTTCACGAGCTTTAGTTAGGCGTCGAAGTATTATTGAAGTTAATATTTTAGACACTGTATTAGTCAAACTGCTTCCTCTGTGATTGTCACAAGAGGACTTTTGTCCTTTCTTATAGACTGGCACAATCAGTGATTGAGACCAGTCAGATGAGATTCCAAAATAGAACAACTAGCCCAAAAGTAGAATAAATGAGAGCCTGATGTAATTATTGGTGCAACTAAATCTTTATATGATGATCACTATATACATCTAGTACAATTATGAATCATTAGTTTCTTTCTTTAACTTTCAACCATCAATCGGATAGATGTTTTAATTTCAGTGCGTAGAAAGTTAACATCCATAACTATTCCAAAATGTTCATTTTAAAGTATATCACAAGCGTCCAAATCTATTCAATAAATAACAACGGCATGGTTAGTCTCATTTCAGATACATGTTCTAGTTTATGAGGTTGTAAAATTTATTTTTATTGAATAATATATTTTGGATAGATGTATGTAATGAGATGAATTAGATTGTTTTTACTTATTTGCAATAACAAAACTATGAAAATATTAAGTCAGTCAGTCAGCTACAACTTAGAACGAGGCACATATATGCATCGGTCCAAGTTGCCATATCTCATTAACACAACAAGATGAACACCGGATTCATAGGAGTAGTTAAATCAAGGGTGGCAATATAAAAAAGAAAGATTGCGTATAAGGACATAGTACAGGAAGAGAGAATTAGTTGGCAGAAAGAAAGATATGAAGCGACATATTAATTCTCTACTTACTGTAAATAAATCATATTAAAGATCCATTATTCTCCTGAAATGGTAAGAAAGAGCGATTGCTTAATGATTTAGGCGTTCGACCTTCGAATGCTAAGGTTCCAGGTTCAAACTTTGCTCCACCGGCTTTGGTCTGGGCAACCGAGGTAGCATCACTAGCTCACACGTATAAAATGTGACTCAAAGTCAGGTGCATAAATTCAAACCTGATAAATGATTTATCAGTGATAAGACGTACAGTTCATGACCAGTTGGGTGTTCAAATAAACTTGCTAGTCTGTATACGACTTTTATATTTGATGAGTTCGGTCGACAGTCGATTGTCAATGGTAGGGAGTAAGAATTCTTCAAGTTAGATTCTTTTACTCTAAACGATATTAGTTCATGATCAAGTGTAATAGTACTGTATTACAAAAAGTAATAATAATGATAATAATAAACGTCAAACTTACAATTATTCCTGTTATATCTGAACTATGAAAACGTGAAATAGCAACTTCAATTGATTTGTATATTGCTTTAGTCATCCTCTGACAAATTAATCGGTTTATATCGACAGAACGACCAAGCAATTGAATATTTCTTTGTCGAAGTAAAGCTGCAGTATAGCGATTAGGCGGTGGATAAGGTTCACGCCATGAGGCAGTACGTTGGGCTTCAGCTCGAAACCGTTTGTCTAATAAAATTGATGATGCATAGCGTTTATAGTGTCGAAATATTTTATCACTTAGTTTATAAACAAGTTGATCAAAAACTAAATTCGCTTCAGCCTCGATTTCTTCATACAGAAATCGTCGTCGAAATCGATTTAATGCACAATCAGCAGCATCATTGTAAAGATCAAGCATATAGAGTAGATATTCCGTATAACCAGGATGTTCACTTTCTAGAATATGATCGGTGAATATCCATGGTAAACTCATTTCAATTGGAAATTGTATACAAGCACCATTAGTCATTTCTAAGAAGAATTCACGATACCATAGTTGAGATAGGTCACAACACTTGATTAAAGTTTCTAGTAAGAAAAAATAGATGGAAAAGAATAATGGATGGAAGAAGGTAAACAAAAATGAAAACGAGAGATAATCTACAACCGTACTTATCTCAGTGAAGTAATATACATTTGTTGTATACAACTTCTAATCTAAAAGGCTTGTTCTTGAAGCGTAACTAACATGGTAAATCAAACAAAGTATGATTATCAAAACAACTCTATCTCAAAACACAGAGAATATTTTTGAATACCTAGAGCAGGCTGTTTGATCAAAATAAGTTACAGAGTTTTATTGTACCAACAGGAAATAATTTATCATACATCATTGACGCGTTATAGGGAATTCATCGTCTTGAAATCGATATCTACACCCAGTAACACTACTCATACTCTTTAGTTTTGATAAGGTTACCTGTTTTGTACTTGTCGACCTAACCGGATCATTTTAACATAAATCAATATTTTACATATAATTTCCCCTTTCTTCCTCCTCACTCTCAACTGTCTTTCTTATTATGTAACATTTTTTTAAAAAGATGTATCATTACGAAATCGATCCACAATGATTAATGTTTTATACTGAATACTATTTACTAGCGAATAGGAAAACAAGATTGTCTAACATGAGATTTCACCGCTTGTCAATTTTAAATTCACTTTTACTGTATACACACTAGTTTGTTATCTACATTTAACTAATGAAATGTTAAATCCATATTTTCGTTTCTTTATATGTAGTTCAGAGAAAAAAATTCTAGTATTGAAACGTGATACAGAACCGAACTCAAATAGAGGATTGATTTCAATATAATAGTGCATTTTTATGGTAACTCAGTCATATTTTACACCACATTATCTTTATGTGGAAGTTTTCTTTGAGCTAAATCATAAGTAACAAATGTAGTGGAATAGTATGTTATACGATAACTCATTTACTAAGTGTACATGTTCATGTACTTCGCTTTGAGCTACACTTTCTGTGTGCATTGGTGATACTGATCATCTGCCTACAATGACGTAAGTAGAACAGCTGGAAACCGATTAATTAAAGTACTTAATTGATTTAATAAACAATAGGATTAGGTGTAATAAACTACTCATAAGAAGTAAGAGGTATTTTTCAACTAGACCATACGTCAAAGTAGATAAAGAGAGAATTGATATAATAAGTTTTGTAAACTACTTGACCAATGTATTCTAACCAATATCGTGTACAAGTCTTCACTTCAGTGAATAATCAATTCAGTGAGATGAATTAACAATTTGAAAATACTTCTTTTGAATGTTAAAATTAAAAGTAATCATTAGAAGATCATGATCTAAACTTAAACTAGTTGGGAATATATTAACAAGAGTGATCAATGTAAAACTAAGTATGAAAAGACCACCACATTGATGATGAACATCTAATACGTTAGTCACTTGATCAGTGATAAGAAAAGTGGGATCTGTCAGATATGAGCGTCTGTCTAATTTGCTAAACCATATCAGCACAACGAAATAAGATTATCAAGGCAAATGCCAGAATAGTGGTAGCAAGGAAGATTAGGCGTTAATAATGTGCTTGGGTGAGAAACAATTAATTTGTGAAATGAAAAGTATGAGATAATTATTAAACTCAACATTTAAAGAAAGGCAGAAAGTGAATGTCTCCGTGTTATTTTTATCGGTTCTGTGACATCACACATTTACAACTAATGATTATGATAATCACGAATAATCTGTACCTATCAGCACGACCCACCCTAACGGCCAATGAGTTCACGAACTGATTCAAAGTTTTTGATTAGCCGCCCCTAGTTTTTTTTACAACCTATTCCTATTATTAAGCGAACATCGCATGTCGAGGTAGGCAGTGGTTGGACATACGTAACACACATTCCTAAAGTTAGGAAGTCAGCTTACATTTATTTACTTATCTAGTAGAAAGTCACCTACACTTAAAATTAGTGATTAATTATACATAAACAGATTTGCATGAACAATTACAAATTACACTTGTATAAATAAAATTAAAGATGGATAAAATTGATAGACACTTTCAGATTACCACTGAAATTCAGAAGATATGGCCAATAAAAACTATGCTTAAGAAATGTATCTATCGCTGATAATGTTGCAGTGTCCAATTCTTTTCGTATCATTTGTTTGGTTGATGAAACTTGTTCAACCATTAATTCTAACATAGTTCGTACTAAATACAATTGACTAGATGATGGACCAACTCGACGTTTATTTGAATCAAATATACTACTTGTACTAATCGATCCTGTTGGACTGTCATTATTATTGGCTAATGAAGCAGCGACAGTAGCCATCGTAGAATTTGACCCTGTAGTCATACTATTATTATGATTATTATTATTGCTTGAATTCGATAGTTTTGAAGAAGCAGCTTTACCCCATGATTTGGATCCTGTTGTACCACCACCACTACTGCTACTAGTGTGCATCATCATATCCAAATCCATTGTGTCGGATATCTGAGAGGAAAAAAGTAAGGGATCGGGATTGAGTAGTCCTGACTTAATCTTGTGATGAGAATAAAAGTTGTTGAGAGAATCTGTATCCCAGAAAACGACTAATACAAAACTAAAGAATGTTTATTGATGAAACGCTATCATGTTTTTTGGTAGAATAAAAATATATTTCGGTGGGAAAGTTTGATGTGTTTGGTACTAGTAATGATGACACTAAAATTTGCATAATAATTATCGGTGTTAATGACTGTGAGCCAACTAACGAGATAAACATGGGTTGAACGATACAGCTCCACTGATGAACATAACCTGTTTACACATTACAAGGGCTTAAAATATACAGTATGGGAGTATTTGGTGGTGCTACATTCTCAAGTCATAGCTGTTCGGTAAATGTGGGTTTAAATAGACTTTCACTTGTTTCTAGTTAGCAAGGACTTTAAATACCGTAAAAGACATCAACTTAATGTGCCTCACAAATTTTTAACCTTTCTATTGTTAGATTTATTCTTTAGAACATATACTAAATGGAAGTCATATTTTCAAGGACTGATTTATTAAAAAATAATGATAAAAAGTCGAGTTTAATGACAAAGTTACGGATGACAATGTACTTGTTGGAGGTATTATATTCTCTAAATTGGATGATTTAATTGTGAAGCTCCCATTGTTTTTTTTGGAAAATACCATCAGCACGGAGTCCTCGTTGAAATGACAGGCTACTGGAAAGCTAAGGAATCTTGGAAAAGCAGTAGCTAGCAAATTAATGATAGAAACTCCGGGCTTCTACTTGATCTAACCTTAGCAAGTCTGATTTGGTGGTTCTGCCATATATAAACAATGGTTCGAGAACATAAGATCAAATACTTGAAATCTACACGTGTCTTTTACCTCTAAATATCATGTTTCATATAGACCAAGCTGATGGGTAGTATACTCACACCTTAATAGACAGATGAACATCTCTCCTGAGCAACAGATTGTACAAGTTGACAAAAGTTGGCAGCTTTTTGAAAACGTAACAAGATTTTGCTAGTCACTAATCCACTAGGGTTGATGAGACTTTCAAAATAAGCGAACCGATCAAGACCTTCAGCTATTTCCCTTTCTATAGTCATACTATGAATTATTGTAGATCACTCATGAAGCAACACCTCACACATAAGGAAGGGGTAGATCTATCCCAAAAAATATTGCACTGTCACTCAAGACATGCAAAGGATTGTTTTTCTTAAGAATCTTAATACACAGGATTATGTTATCTATAAGCTTGGATTTAGTTAGTTTCAAAGTAAGAAATCAATCAAAACGAGACGATGAACTTTACCTCTAATAAGATACCTATGAGAAGATTCAAATAAAAGTCCATAGGCAATACTTTATCTCTTTAAAGTTTACAATATGATTTTGAAACACACTATCCATGGTCTTTGTTCGGTCAAATTCAAGTCAACTAATACTACTTATGTTAAACATAAAAGCCATAAAACATTACTCAAACAATTGATATTTTAAACTTTAGTCACCCCTGATATATATCACGGCTCAATTTTAAATGCTACTGAAAATCACTTTTCCGTGTTGAACAGCAATAACATGTAACTACAATTAGTTGAAAGAAAAAATCGGAATAGCTTTTCTCTATCAACGTAATAATACTTCCTAAATATAATTCTAAACACCCTTAAAAATTGGTTTACATTTTATCATTTTAGTATCATTCTTCACCGATAAAACAGTTACAATATTATACTATGCATACTTGATCAGCACATGTCGCTTGAATCGCAAGTATTAAACGTGCCAGCATGATTCGTTCTTTTTTCTTTTGTGCTTTAAGCAATGGAGCGCTTAATTGGCCGACAACAATTGCCTGTAGTTCTCGATAAACAGAACGACCAATCGCTTCTGAATAACAAGCTTCCAATCGTAAAAGTTGTGTTTGAACAGATTTAATCATACTGATTATTTCAATCATAGCAAATCTTTCTTCTGCATTGTAATTATAACGAGTGGCCTGAAGGAAACGAGAAAACAAATGAATATATTCTGGATGATGGAAATGAGTTCAGAAAGGTGATATTTAGTATATTTGGACGGATTTTTTAAACTTAAAGATTAACATGTATGTTAGTTGAGTGATCACAGTCAAATAAATCTTCAAAGATTGGACTTCTAACCGCCTAACTCATGCCCTTATGGAACCAGGTTGGCATTTTTTCCCTCATACTTGCTAGACTGAATGCTGTCTACGGACTATATGTCTTGCTCCACAGCAGTAGATGGACTGTTAAATGCACATCTCTCATAACTGTGAAAAGCTCATTAAAATGTTATCTTTTAGCAATTAGACGAAATGAGTTACAATTTCCCTAACTACTACCTAACAGATAGAAGTATCTACAACCGCTGAGAAGGACAGGGTCACGATTAAGCTACAACTTGAACATATTAGAGCCACATAATTGGTAAGATGTTTGCCTAGGAGTACTAACAAACACTTACTGGCTGTTTGCATCAAAACATTAAATAGCTTAGTTTAATGATCATATCGTGTTGTTATTAACAAAATTAGATTACTATCAAGAAACAAAGAGATATCACGGTTAAAATCTTGTAACTGAAAAATGTAAACTAGAAGATTATATACCAAATACAGGGCCCGTGGTTCAGACACTAGTAGCTTTCCGAACAAGGCGCTTTGGTAGTTGGTGTGTCTCAGGTATAAGTCCCAATTCGGAAGGCAAGAGTAACTGGGAGATAATCCCGTTCTCACTTTTAATGAGGTAAGATGAGTGTCCTGGACCCCGATCCCAGTCGCTGGAAAACAGTATCAAAGTAAATCATAATTCAATATGACACCTATGAACAACGCTTAACGCCTATTCTTTGTATTTTACAACTCAAATGTCATTTTATGGAGTGACCGGTGAGAAAGAGTAACATTTTTGACAGAAAAGGTACAAACAGAGAGAAATACACCGCGAACCAAATCATACGTGATGAAAATTCATGACTATAGGTGAATAACACTGAAAATAGTGTAAAACTTTAGTGGCAAATCTTAGGAGTACTGAATGAATTTGCTTTACTCAGTACCTTTTTGTCACTGCAAACAATGTGTTAATTTGGCAGGAATTATTAGCGCACCAGACTTAATAGTTTTTTTTCAATTCAGTTAGTTATTAAAAAAGCTCAAAACAGTATCATAATTCAAAAGAACCTCATATTCACGAGAATATAATCGAAGCATACTTTTTCATAATTCTCAGCATCTTTTGGGCACTCATGGTTTGTGAAACCGCTGGCACAGTGAGCAAGCTTCCATGAAAATGTGTCTAACACTTGTACAGACCAACCAGATAAATATTGAAGACCTCGAAGTGCAAGATCATAAAGTTCTTGGTTTTCTTTGGCAGAACGTTCATTTAAACGAATCGACGTTGTATTTGTATGCCAAGCTAAATCGGATGTCAATGAAGTATATTCCTCTCTGAAATCAGAATTTTCATTATCAAAAAGCATTTAAGACAAATAGATATATATATATAAAGGGATCATGATGTGAGATGCCTTATGTGACTTTTAACGTTAATGAAGTTTTTACGGGTACCGTTCTGTGCAATAAAGTGGAAATAGTATTGATATTATGAGCTAGTTTGTGGTGTACAATAAATTTGAGTGTTTAGAAGCATAGTGAATGACAAAGATAAAATCGCAATTTAAAAATATGCTCACTGATCGTCCCGTACACGAGCATATCACTACTAAAATGGCAACTGGTTTATCACGTACAAATTTATGGATTCGGTTTTGCACCAACTTTTTATGTAGGACGGATAATGAACTTACCCAGCTGTCCAAACTGAAATGGAGCGTTTCGGACCAAAGTCCTTATACTTGGAAGCCAAGTCTTTTAACCACTAAATTACGACTAATCACGTATCCATTAAATGGTTATGGTATATTTTCTCCTTAAATGATAAGGGAATGACAGTGGCCAACACAATATCTGGTACGAATTAGGTTGAAAGTTAACTTAAACTATTGATACAAACCAGCAACATGAATGTAACTCATCCCATGACTAGTAAAACTCTTAAGGACCACCCATACATATTTATCTTTGAATATTTAATAAATTCACTTTCATATTTCATATTCAAAATTCTTCATTGTACTAAACATAGTGTCGAATATAGCTATCATTACTAATTTCAAAGTGACACTATAACTGATTTCGACAAAACGTGATCAAGTTATTAATATGATACCACTCATATACTTTACCTGATTATTTTGATAGGAGCACAGACATGGATAAGAAAAGGGTATCGTCACACCCGCTAACCATTTGCTACTTCAGGGTTTTGTCAGATTTTCAGTATGATCATACGTGAACAACCGGGATACTACCCGTGTTTCATACTTCCAGCGGTTTCTTCTATTTTATTAAAATCAATCAAAAACGCTGAGAAACCTGAAGGCACCTATTTGTAAGGTTATCATCTCCACTCCATCTAATTATATTAACTATTCAAAACTTATTGAAATGTCTTGAAACTCCTTAGCACGAATGGAGATATAGCTCATTGATCTAAATACATCCATTTCTACCAGATCAACGGTTTAAATAATCTCTCAACGATCAAAATTTTAACATCCTAGTGGTGTTACAGGTCCTTGCGGAAGAGATCTAAAAGGATAGTGAAACTGTACAGTCGATGAGAAGTCTATGTATCCCAGTAGCTTTGTAGGCCCTAGTTCAGGCTTTCTAGCTGGGCTTAGTCTTAATACAACGAAAGCCAGAATGACTTACGTTAAACACAACTACCACCACAAATTTAACTTATACATGAAACGTTGGATGCTGAATATTGTGCCGAGTTGTGGTACTCACATAGTAACAATACACAGCAAATCCCGAGTTCTAGCTAAGTGTGTTTGAGGATGGTGAAAATAATTGCATTATCCAATCTTTGGACACAGAATCTAGTAGCTTGCATGTTCCCTTTCGTAAATTGTTCGAATGGTTACAAACTGCATATTGTTTGCCAACCTTACGACCAAAGAAAATGGAGGCTATCGATGGGTCTGAAGAAATAGTAGGGAGGAGGTCGAACTTGAGAAAACCTAGTTCCCTTTTAAAGTACTCGGTGCTTGATGGAAAGTGGGTGGTTTATGTGGGGAAAATGTATGTCTGGTTAGGCTGTGATGGGACGAACAGACGATTTGAGTTAAACCAAGCAAAAGCAGAAATATCACGTAATACCTACTGAAATCTCGCCATGTGCGTTAAGATCACTCCCTGACCAGAAACTTTAGCACTATTGCACTCTGGCCACTTAGATGGATCAAATGACGCTGTTTGACGAACATATGAAAATGGTTCCACACTCATATCACCGAACAGATTGACAACTTCACATTCCTAAGAAATTAAATTAAGGAACGAATCGGGCTTACCTTTAAAATCCGATCTAATTTACCAATGTTAAGACGTTTTGCAATTTTATTCAGGCAAACGCCTACTTGCTTACCATCAACTATACGACCGGAATCGAGAAGATAAAGGGAAAAAGCAATAACCTAAAGACGTGAACGAGAACTAAACCCGGATTTACTATAACATGAGTGTGTTTCTCTTCAGGAAGGATATAAACCTTGTTTTCATACATTTGAGCGCTGTTATGAATAATTTCTATCAGAAGGTCCTCGTAGCCATCAATTGCAATCAAGCTTTCTTTTAGTGTATCACGAATGATTTTTTGCTTCGCCAAGAATATACTAACGTCGTGAGAATCGGGATCGTTAACTTGTAGAAACTGGGCGGCTCTGATTATCGATAAGAAATTAACATGAACACACCTTTTGTAGTTAGAATAATCATTTTTCATGCTTGCCTTCATGTTCTTCATTTCATCTAGAAGAGCAAACATTTTTATCATTTTCCCAAGTGTGACGAGATAGGCCTGGTTGACGAAGAAGTTTTTCTGATCCTTATGGGCCAGTCGTTTTACTTCTTCCACAAACCTCCGTATAGCTGCATCCTATTAAATTTGATGAAGTGCTCTTCGGCAACCTACTTGAAAGAACATGAACTGTTTCAATTTTAGACAATGTGGTTCTAATATCTCCTTCGTTTTTTCATATATCTTTATTCTATTTGGCTGGTCACTTGATCGGATCTACTGAGAATCATATCTGAGCTATGAACTTACAAATGGAAGAGCTCTAGATATCGACCTCCACGTGTACAGCATAATCGCGTACTCTTGTCCTTGTTCAAGCAGAGTATTGAGGTGTGAGTAAACCCTTGCATCTTCAGCAGAACGCGCAAAAGCGGATTTAAATGCGGTTATATCACTAAAATTCGTATCAGTGTTGGACTGACAAGAAATGAGTCTAATGAACCAAATAATTACCTGCAACAATATGGGGAAATTAGCTCCCTGAATTGATGGAACATCTTCATCAAGGTTTAGTTGGGACAAGGCACTGACTTCTCTCATCGTAGTAGGTATAGGTCCTCGAAGATGCTGGAGCACTTCCATTGTAACGCTATAACTATAAATCCGCAACCAACCGACCTTCAAAATGGTTCAAATGTTTCAAATGGTTGTGGACGGAATAGAATAAGCTTTCGCCTAACAGGCTTCCGTGTCTAGTAGCAGGAGATCACCAAATCCTCCAGGCAGGAACCTAGGTATGTTAACAATAAAAAAGGAAAAGAAATTGGTAAATCATAATGTGATGCTGACCTTGGTCCTTAAGAATAGGTCAAGTTGCCTCTTGAAGGACTCCTGAGAAGTCGCTTGGACTAGCTCAGCCGGCAGCGAATTCCAGCATTTGACAACTCTTAAGGAGTAGAAGTTATGTCTACAGTCCGTTCTGCTATGTTGTGTCCCCAGTTTTCGGGTGTTACCTCTTAGGTTATTGTTGGAACTAAGCTTAAGTAGGTGTTTGAGAGGATGTCCAGAAGTGTTAAGGATACTATAAGCCATCTATACTCTAATGGGTAAAGGTTAAGTGAATGGAGGCACTCTCCCTAAGGTTTAAATTTGAGTCCTCGAACTGATTTCGTGGCTCGCCGTTGGATACGCTCCAGGGTGTCCTCATCCTTTTGGAATGAGGGGAGAAATACTATGTTTCCATACTCTAAATGGGGACGGATAAAACTATTGAAGATTATATGGAAAGTTCTTCCGTCAAACTAGCCAAAAATGCGCTTCAATGTTGCCAGTGCAAGGTTTGCTCGGAAGGCATTTTTGTCACAGTTAGCGTAAGACTTTAAATCGTAGGGCACCAGGACTCCTAAATCTTTTTCAACTTGGGATACTACTTGAGAGGAGTTTCCTAAGTTATAACTTTAGTCTGAGACATGTCGCAGATGGACTACTTTACACTTTGAAGTGTTAAAGGTAAGTCCGTTGTAATCTGTCCAACTTTGAAGTCGAGTCAGATCCTCCTGGAGTGCCTGTATATCGTCTTGGTTGCGTATCTCTCTCCAAAGTTTCACGTCGTCGGCAAAAAGTAATAAGTCTGACGTTACCTGTTAAGGAAGATCATTTATGTAGATCAAGAAGAGAAAAGGCCCTAGTACTGAGCCCTGGGGGACCTCACTAGGACATTCCATAGCCTGAGATAAAGTGAAATTAACCCTGACCTTAAAATGTCAAATTCTTAGGTATGAAGTGAGCCAATCAGTTAGAGGTGAGTTGATACCTAGTTGTTTGAGCTTATTGATAAGACACAAGTGGTTAACCTTATCAAAAGCTTTTGAGAAATCTAGGTAGATGATATCAACTTTCCCCTTGTGATCAAGGATGCTTGTCCATTTGTCCACCGCAGTCAGCAGGTTGGTAATACGAGAGTAACCCTTCCTGAAACCATGATGTTGGGGTGAGAAGAAATTTAAGGACAGTAGATAGTCATTTAAACCTGTAGAATTTTGGTCTACTATGATATTAGTACTGCCCTTATAATAGACCCAATCCTAAAATTGTAGATTTGTCATGATATAACCGCCTAATCTATAAGATCTTACGTGGAAGTAGTAGTCTCGTGTTCACAGCTTTGTGGATTGTGTGGCTATTGTCCAATGCCACTACACTACTCTCCCACCAGAATCAACGTGATGTTGGTTCGATACCAAACTGGATGGGATCGTCGCGCGCCGGAGGTTAACAAGGATAATAAGGATCCTCCGGGTATTGATAAGCTGAAAAAGAAATAAAAAAGACGGCAGCATCTGGTCGGAAAATACATGTAATAATCTTAAAATATCTGCTTTCATGATTAACACGCTTAAAATGAAAATTTGGTTGAAGATTATTTGAACTATAAAAAATGGGATTACAATAATAATAATAATAATAATAAAACGATGCGTGTTAATAACTTAACTTATAGGCAGTAATTATTTTGTGTTTAGAAATATTAAAATAATGAATATTGTAGAAATGTTATTATTGGTATTAGTTTTGGTTTAAATTATGAAATCGGATAACGATTATGCCGGTAAGTTGTCCATATGAGTTGAATTCCAATTGCATCTGTATTAGTAGGCTAACTGAAGGAACAAAAGTATACCGTGGAGAAGAATTCCAACTAGTGTTCCAGTTAGTTTGATACGGTTTATTTAGTTACGGTGAGATTTTCTCAACCTCATTTTTACTTGGCCGTGATAGAATTTAGTAATACTACTAATACACATGAATGGTTATCAAAATAAAATTTAAATACATGAGTGATAATTATATGGATTTTGGACAGATAGCTAGGAACAAATAGTTAAACATGAGTGTGTTCGTAAGAGACATGCTCTAGACTCAATGTTCTGAGTTGTCACAGACTACTTATTTATATTTATACTTGCCAGGTGATGGGCATACAAGTTAGTTGCACGTATGCGGGCAGAATACGATTTAAATGAGATATGGTGATTATAAGTTACTGAAATCAGTTAAGCCTGTGTCACATTACTAAGTGATGTGGTGCTGTAAGATGTACTCGGCCAAATACGTTTTTACAAGATGATTAACCGTGAGTGATGCTCATGTGATTATTAGGGAGTACATAAGTTGTAACCAAGGGGAGTACACTCCCAACTCATGTCTATGATAATGGCTTGAACCTTAGTCAGTGTTGAGGTAAATTCGACATTAATGTTTTCAGTTTGCAGGAGATTTGCTCGACTGCTTATACTGATTATTTGCATGCATGATTGTGTCGCTAAACCATCAATTAGACTGACAAGGTTTTGAGATATTTACTGAATGAGCAACTAATAAAGAAGCATACTGTAATCATCTGTGATGGATGAAAATACCAAGAAAACAACACCATTTAATGGTAATTATAGGTCAATTTGTTGACCGATTTCGTTAATAGTTTCATTAATTTTATCAATCATATTACGTGATTGTCAAGTCATGACAATGCTTTATGACTATATACTGAAACTATGGAATTTAACTAGTTATAGTGTTGATTGAGGATTAGTCAGTGGAAAAATAGGTATTGTTGCTTTAGGTGATTTGAAATTAACAGAAATTTATAACGCTAAAGAATCCGAGACGCCTAATTTAATTATAAATTTCAATTCAGAAATATTCGTTATGTTAATTCTAGTAGGCTACGGAGCTGTGATTTTAAACGTTTGTTTAGCCAACAACTACCTGAGGATTTAGTTATTTTACTAGTGCAGTTGATAGTACCTAAATTTGTAATCTTATTATCTAAACTATGTCCGCATTTTAGGCTGCTAATATGATAAATCAATCCATAAACCCAAATACGATTAGCAACAACGACTATGATGGGTTTATTAATAAATGTTAAAGACGATTCAGGTCATTTCTAAATTTAGAAGACATGAAGATATAGTGTAACGTATGTACGGGCCAGGTTACCAAGCAGGTTGTTGATGTATATGACAATTTAAAAATACTGAACATGACCAGATAAATAAATTTAAAGTTAAGAATGCTTGTGAAACTTCAGGCAGGAATATGACGCGTTATAAACATTCCATAAAAAGTTACTGCATTTAGCCTAGGGACACTTACAAATATATGGCAAAAGGAACCGGAAAACATATACATGTTAAGTAAAAAAATCATTAAGCAAAATAGTTGAACTCGCCTGGGTTATTTTTGAAAATTAGATTCAGTGGACGACATATATAACGCCATTCGTGAGGAGTAGTAATGATCCAAAAGTATCCAGAATAAAACATGCAGTATGGCAATTAATCCCAGGGTGCTTGATGCTGTTGACGTTTTTGCCACTCGCTCGGATTAGAACAACCGAATGAATTCAGATAATTGTGCGGTCACCATTGAACGAGCCATCTAAAATGACCTTATGATTGCAGAAAACTTATGGCTGAAACTCACCGTGTTTTTAGAGAAGTGTCATCCTTGTTGTTTGGCAATGGAACTTGAAAATTTGAAATTAGGCAGGCAGTGGTCGGAAGAAAAGATATTACAGGATAGTGTATAGTTTAAAACAGGATGAGGTAATAAGATAAGGAACACTGAATATTAGATCCAGGTAACTATTTAGTCTTTGCTGCATTGTTAGTCAATGTATATTTGCGTTATTTACTGGTCATATTTGCTAGAGCTTGATGCTTAAACAAGCCTATGTCGCTGAAGCATGTAAATGCTATTAAAGCTTGTTAACGAACCATCAAAGCTAATTAGTTAATATAGACGACCAGTTTTTATTATCGAATGAGCTAGTAAGTTATGTGAACTAATAGATATAACATTACGATAATATATGTGACCATTAATCAAAGGACTATTAGAATAGTGGGTTTACAAAAATAAAATCCGATTGAGAAGGTTAAGGTGGAAATAAGGATTAACAATAATAGGTTGCGTTTCTTTAGATGGGCTCACCAATGTAGAACTATGGTCTACTATGATATTAGTACTGCCCTTATAATAGACCTAATCCTAAAATTGTAGATTTGTCATGATATAACCGCCTAATCTATAAGATCTTACGTGGAAGTAGTAGTCTCGTGTTCACAGCTTTGTGGATTGTGTGGCTATTGTCCAATGCCACTACAAACCGTCGCATATCAGGGACTCCATGAGTTTTGAAGGTAATGACAGATGAGCCACCGGCCGATAACTTGAAGTTTCATTGCGTCGACCACCTTTGAAAATTGGTGTGATGTGAGCCAACTTCCAGTTTTCCGGTAATTTGCCTCGGCTAAGCGAGTGTGAAAACATCACGCTAAGCGGCGTTGCCAGGATTGAGGCTGCTTCCCTCAGTATGGCATGATGAACCATGTCCGGGCCCGGGGAAGTGTCAAGTCTTAAGTGCTGCAATTTCCGGAACACCAAGTCAGCGCTTAGGTTCACTTCTGAAAGTTCTGTGGAATTGCAAACGAAACTGTCATCAGTAAAGTTAATGTCGGTCGGTTGAAATGTCTGGCAGTAATGTTCAGCCAGAAGGTCAGCGGCGTCGCCATCTTTGTTGGTCGGGCCGTTAAGACCTACCAGTTGAGAAACTCCAGTTTTGGCTTGACGAAGAGAGGCTGCATAACAGAATAAGCTTTTAGGATTGGAGGCAAATTTGTCCATAAGCTTTGTCTGGTACTGAAGCCTATCTTCTCTTATAGCCTTCGTGCATGTGTTCCTGATATGTTTATATTGCCCGTACGCTCCGTCGTTGTCAGTTCGTTTGTATTCTGCCCGACAGTGCCTTTGCGGCTTAGCAGGCGAAGGGTACGGTTCTTGATTATTGTAGGTGGCTTGAAGCTTTTGGGAACCGTTTGAGGAACTGAATGGTCTGTAGCACATAAGAGCGTGTGCAGGTAAGAAGTCCCAGTGACCGTCCACGTCGAGTTGGGGGTGAACATCCCAAACCACCTGTTGTAGATAGTCATGTAGAGCTGGCACATTCAGCCGTTTAAAATTCCAACGCAAATTATTGTTGGGATACCTTAGCTTAGTTTTGACGACAAAACTGAAGGCTATGACGGCATGATCGCTTTTTCCCAAGGGAGCCAGGATTGAGAGGTTGTCAACTAGGAATTCTTCGTTTGTGAATACACAGTCTAAGCGCGATGGTGTCTGACTGTTTCTCCATCGAGTTGCCGACCTCACATTTTCATATAAGCCCAAGTCATCGGTGAGGTTGAAGAACCGAGTTTCAGTTGAGTTGTCGCCTCGAACCTCAAACTTTGGAAGATGGGATTATCGAACAATGTGTTCCTTTGAATTCGCATATTGCTGTTAGGAAAGTGTTTTCGATTATGAAATAGTATAGGTCTTTTTTCTGAATCTGAAGAAAGTAACAACAAACTGGTTAGATAAACATGAGGTTCTCTGAAAAGTGTTGCTCCATAAGGTACAATCCTTGACCCTAGTTCTATTTAATTTCTGGAAGTTATTTATCGGCCATTTATTGCTAACTAATCCTTCTCATTTTTTATGAGATTCAGCAACTCATATGTATGGTAGGTTAACATACAGTCCTCAGTAATAAATATAGTACGTTGTTCGACCTATGTTAATCCTTGAAGTTTGTTTTCAAGTGGTTACCAGGCTTCTCCCTGAAATAATCTACTGACTAGGCTGGTATGGTGTTCCAGTTACTGACTACTCAATGAAAAAAAACGGAATTACTGAGTTCGTCTAATCTCGGTTCTTGAGCCTGTAGTGACCTATTTTATCAAGAAAATGCGATTGGTTTAGTGGAAACAACTAATATTATAACCAATTGTACTAGGGATTGTTTTACTGTACTTGTTTGTTTAACTACTAAAAGTAAACATTCTCCCGTTGATTGTGACCTTGCGCGAACTTACGTTTGCTCAGTAGGTTCGCTTGTACTCTTTGGCATGATCTCGGTATTATTGCGATATCACGAGATCGTCAACAAATATATTTTGTTACGATCTTCAACCGCCTTTTGATTTCTGATTTACTCGGAGGTTTGGCCTGTTCTGGTACGTAATCTTCTTGTATTGGTGATGATAGTCAACCGCGACTCGACGCCACACTACAAGCCTTCCTGCGGTCATCTCGATGATGACTAGTTCTGGGGGAATCCAAAGGTTGGAACATTTTAACGCTCAAATTTTATGGTCCTGCTTGACTCGGTGACTTTCCCGAATTGTTTTTTCAAAATACCTTAACTGCTGTGGTAATTGGACTGACGGTTGTTTGACACAATCTGTCATTTTCCGTTTTTAAGTAAAGGCCTAATGAAAATATTTTTCCGATCCATAGAGAGATGAGCTTGGAAGAGAGAGATGTTGATCATCATAGCGAATGGTTTTGGAATACAGTCTGCGGGGGATGACAGCAATAGTAGATGTAACTCATCGGGGCTCGGTGACTTGTCAGGTTTAATGTTAATAGGCAGTTGAAAAACAGCTTTGTTGGTCACGAGCACTGGCACCACAGTAGTGTGGTGGAGGAAAGTGTAGTACACCTGTCTATGCCACTAAAATAAGATTTACCCACTTATGATTTTGGTTGTACTAAAAATATTCTGCGTTGTGTTCATTTAATTCAGTCGTTTATTTACTCTGATAAGTGGCTTACATTTAGTCACGACACATCAGAAATACGATTTCGCTACTCATTGGTATGTAACCAAAAATATACTTCTCATTAACTTCCTACTCATTGTTCAGTGCATTTAAAATTATTATGTCCAACCTTAAAATTGATGCCCACAATAATATATTTAATCTGACACTTAGGACTTTTCATGTTGTAGCGGTAAATAAAACCCCAAAATCAATATCTTTATAAGTCTTCGACATTAGATGCTGACCACATTAGTTTTAATGGACTCGCCTAGGGCTCGCTCATGCATCCACACCAGATCACCAGTGGGAACTCCATGCTCAACATCTCCTGCAGTCGCTAGCCAGATTAGATCAGACGATCCTCGATATATTGGTAGCCTATGAAATATATCTTGGAACACCCTCCCTTCTGTCTTTTGATTTCACATGTTGTGTATGATTCATATTACGTGTTACTGGTTAAAGCGTTGTCAAACTACAATCACCTGTGGCATCTTCAATGTTGTGGCTACCTAATTTGTATTGTCTTACGCTGAAGCCACATCACTCTCTATCCTGACTCACCATACATTGAAGACAACCTTAGAATAACTAATTTGAGCTGGTGGCAGAATAATGTAACCAAAATAAATTTAAGAGTTAATCCCCAGTTTTGCATGGATGAACCATGCATGTAGTGGCTACCATACAGCAAGAAGACACCGTGTGTATCAGGAAAGCATGCGAAATAGCATATGTAACAGAAAGAATATGCTAAAAACTTCCCAAAAGTGTTTCATTTAACAGTATTTTTATTTCTTCATTCTTTTCCCCTGTCTTGCATTTCAACTTTTACTCAGGTCTTTTGTATTCACGTTTTATTTTCTTCACTCTTTTTTGTCTGGACTTTTATTGTTTGATTTTGGTTGCGGATATGCCTTATGGTGACACGTATATCCATTAAATTTCGTGACGACAAAACAAAGATCACACTTTTTCTTTATTTTTTGAACTTTGTATGTTACTGGGTTACTACTCAATGTCTATTGTTCCTCTGTATCAATTGTAAAGATGGATACAACAGTTTCGTTGCACTAATACACACTACCGCTGACTATAAATAAATTCATTCTTTATCGTCTATTATACTTTACCGACGTGTGATTGAAGATTATAATGGTATTATAATATCCTGTTAGGTCATTCTACATTACATTCGAGCTTTTGTCCGGATTTCTACTGAGTAATACTAACAGACCTATATTTCCCAACAAGCGTTGACGCCACACGTACAGAGGGACCTTTGTTAGTCAAGTGGATTCATTTTTGGTTGTTATTTCAGAGGGCACTCACAAGTAACATTCATTCCATAACAATTATTATTCTGCTACTTAATAAACAATTTTGTTGTGTCGTTTGTTACCGTTTTGCTTTACGCATGAACAGACCCTTCAGCTTGTAGTGTTAATCCTTTTTCGATATATCATTAGTAACTGTTCGTTTTGTTACATATTTAGTACGTTTTTTCACTGGGATCTATCACAACTTTCATTAATAATTCTGTTGTTGCATGTTACATAGCCATTGAAAATAATTTGATCTCTGACTGGAATCAAGGTTATGGCATGGTCCAGTCGATGGCTGTGGACCTTTGAATTTCTTATGGGAGCTGTTGTTGAAATACCTGTGGGTGGATTTCTGATTCCACCTTGTTGTGAATATCCTTACTGATTATCAGAACGAGAACATAAGTGGGGACATTTGGATGTATTTGAATACAAAATTACAGAAAGTCTTAGTAAAATCTGAAAATCATGCAGTAAATACTTAATTTACAAAATGTCAATCAGTGGTCTCAGACTTCTTTTTTTCAATCCCACATCATTCGTTCCCCGTTCTCGTTCTCTTTTATTTGATATTCTTAATCTTTTGCCACCAGGCAATTCACTTTAGATTGTTGATACATACCATGACCGCGCTTTTCGAACGGGAAGTTTAGTCCTAACGTGATTTGCATTTATCAAACTTTTGCTGTGTTCTTACGCAACAAAAGTACCATTTCTGTCCAAAAAAATCTCTCCTGAGCTAAACGTTCGGTAGATTATTTTTTTCGTTTCATCCAATTTAATAGTTAACTGTGGTTTTGCCTCAGCTTACTATTCGTTTTTTTCACTTTTTCAGGTAAAGACTAGTTCAGTTTATCTCATCCGTTTTATCGATTTTTGTCCGTTTTCAGTGTTTTTTAGTGTATTTTTTACGGTCTTAGGCTTTTGCTAGCATCTACAACACAGTTTACGTCAATACAGTCATGAAAAATTCATGCAAACGACCTGGATGCCGTTTCGCGGTTACATCTGGCATGCAGTGCGACAACTGCAAAGGTATGTTCCACGAAGCGAGCACAGATCTCACAGCAACTGCTTACAACAGACTCAGCAAGTCGGATCATAAGTGGGGATGTGTTACGTGCAGCACGGGTGCTGCAGTCTTGCTGAGTAATATTATTGTCTTACTGACAGGTCTGCAGAGTGGGTTGTCTGTAAACTCGGGAAAAGACAGTCAAAAAATGGGTAGACCAACAAGGAAGCGCATTGAAAACGAACACAGGAATGTCGATAGATCTACCAACGACGGGGCATGCAACAGCATTAATGATGACACGCCGAAACTCGGCACCATGATTACGACGACGGTACTCGACTCCATCAGCAAACTTGGGTCTCACAGCTCAAGGTCCTTGAACGCGACAGTGGCTACCAAGAACTCTGTAGGTGATTGGACCCATGTCAAAAGAGCTAAAGAGGGCCAGCCGTCACAGTCTAAGTTGAACATCCCAGCTGTTGAACGGAAGTCAACTGGTGATCTGGTCGCAGAGTCTACCCCCAAGATTGTCCGTCCGGTCATCAAAGAGCCAAGGATTCATAAACGTGCTTCGACCTCCAAACAACAAGGTGCTAAACCTGAACGCACCGGAAAACCTGGGACGACGATAACGGTTCGTGACGACTCTCTCATAGTCATGAACTTCAAAGACAACCCTGATCTTTCACTCAGTTTGCGGGACAAAAATGATAGGATGCTCTGGGGAGAATTGAACAAGAAACTTGGACTTCCAAGAATAGAGCCTTTGACAGCCACACGGCTCACTCGGGGAAAGGAATCTAAGCATCAAAATCACCCGAGGCTACTTCGTGTAACACTTAAGAATGCTACCGAAGTAGAGGATGTCTTACTAGCGAGTCATTTACTGAAATCAGATGGGAATGTAGGAATACTGCCTGACATACCATATTCTGAGTGCAATCTCATCCGAAACATCCCCAAAGAAACTCGCGATCAGTTTTTCCGCGGGAGGAATATAATCGTGCAAGGTATACCGGAAAATACAGACCCTACTCAATCAAAGACTAACACCAGGGAGTGGAAATTCATCAAATAGTCCTTGAGGCTCAAAAACATACTGACTCAGCATGTGACGAGACTAGCCAAGAAGGACGGTGATCCTAGACCTCGCCTAATGAAGATAACTTTCCCATCTTCCCACATCGCAGCTGCAACTCTGGAAGCATTTCGTGCCAACAGACGACGACTGCCACCTGGAATTCACGTGCACTCGGATAGGCCATACGAAGCCAGGACCAAACACAAAGGCAACCTGGAGCTGATCATTCCACTTGTGGACTGTCTAGACGATAAAAAAACGTGTAAAGGACAGGGCCTACCACCTCGTCAAACCTCATAAAGGTGGGCTACCTGTCCATTCACATAAGGCTCATACAGAAAAACAGGACGAACCTCACACGTTCCAAATTGAAAGCATAAACTGCTTATATATGAACACCGCGAGTCTACCAAACAAATTAGATGAACTACGCCAACTTAGCAATGCTAATAATGCCCATCTGATAGGAATATCTGAAACCTGGATATCTCAGTTCTCGGACCATGAGTTAGTATTACCTGGGATGTCTTTGTTCCGCAATGTCACGAAATCAGGATTTGGGGGCGGAGTAGCTGTTTACATACGTTCTTGCTTGGAGGTGCATCAAGTTCACAACATCGAGTTTAACTATCATGAGGAATCTATATGGTGCTCTGTAAGATTGTCAAGTACTTCGAGGTGTCTAGTCGGAGTCATTTACAGGAAGCCAACTGCCGACATCGAGTACGATAGTCGTATGCTGGAAGGACTATCCCGCTCTACCCGTCTCGGTTTCACACACATCTTGATTCTAGGGGACTTTAATCTCCCTAGAGTCAACTTCGCTGAACACACGTATACTGGAGGCGACAACTCAATTGAAGCTCGGTTCTTCAACCTCACCGATGACTTGGGCTTATATGAAAATGTGAGGTCGGCAACTCGATGGAGAAACAGTCAGACACCATCGCGCTTAGACTGTGTATTCACAAACGAAGAATTCCTAGTTGACAACCTCTCAATCCTGGCTCCCTTGGGAAAAAGCGATCATGCCGTCATAGCCTTCAGTTTTGTCATCAAAACTAAGCTAAGGTATCCCAACAATAATTTGCGTTGGAATTTTAAACGGCTGAATGTGCCAGCTCTACATGACTATTTACAACAGGTGGTTTGGGATGTTCACCCCCAACTCGACGTGGACGGTCACTGGGACTTCTTACCTGCACACGCTCTTATGTGCTACAGACCATTCAGTTCCTCAAACGGTTCCCAAAAGCTTCAAGCCACCTACAATAATCAAGAACCGTACCCTTCGCCTGCTAAGCCGCAAAGGCACTGTCGGGCAGAATACAAACGAACTGACAACGACGGAGCGTACGGGCAATATAAACATATCAGGAACACATGCACGAAGGCTATAAGAGAAGATAGGCTTCAGTACCAGACAAAGCTTATGGACAAATTTGCCTCCAATCCTAAAAGCTTATTCTGTTATGCAGCCTCTCTTCGTTAAGCCAAAACTGGAGTTTCTCAACTGGTAGGTCTTAACGGCCCGACCAACAAAGATGGCGACGCCGCTGACCTTCTGGCTGAACATTACTGCCAGACATTTCAACCGACCGACATTAACTTTACTGATGACAGTTTCGTTTGCAATTCCACAGAACTTTCAGAAGTGAACCTAAGCGCTGACTTGGTGTTCCGGAAATTGCAGCACTTAAGACTTGACACTTCCCCGGGCCCGGACATGGTTCATCATGCCATACTGAGGGAAGCAGCCTCAATCCTGGCAACGCCGCTTAGCGTGATGTTTTCACACTCGCTTAGCCGAGGCAAATTACCGGAAAACTGGAAGTTGGCTCACATCACACCAATTTTCAAAGGTGGTCGACGCAATGAAACTTCAAGTTATCGGCCGGTGGCTCATCTGTCATTACCTTCAAAACTCATGGAGTCCCTGATATGCGACGGTTTAAATGACTATCTACTGTCCTTAAATTTCTTCTCACCCCAACAGCATGGTTTCAGGAAGGGTTACTCTCGTATTACCAACCTGCTGACTGCGGTGGACAAATGGACAAGCATCCTTGATCACAAGGGGAAAGTTGATATCATCTACCTAGATTTCTCAAAAGCTTTTGATAAGGTTAACTACTTGTGTCTTATCAATAAGCTCAAACAACTAGGTATCAACTCACCTCTAACTGATTGGCTCACTTCATACCTAAGAATTTGACATTTTAAGGTCAGGGTTAATTTCACTTTATCTCAGGCTATGGAATGTCCTAGTGAGGTCCCCCAGGGCTCAGTACTAGGGCCTTTTCTCTTCTTGATCTACATAAATGATCTTCCTTAACAGGTAACGTCAGACTTATTACTTTTTGCCGACGACGTGAAACTTTGGAGAGAGATACGCAACCAAGACGATATACAGGCACTCCAGGAGGATCTGACTCGACTTCAAAGTTGGACAGATTACAACGGACTTACCTTTAACACTTCAAAGTGTAAAGTAGTCCATCTGCGACATGTCTCAGACTAAAGTTATAACTTAGGAAACTCCTCTCAAGTAGTATCCCAAGTTGAAAAAGATTTAGGAGTCCTGGTGCCCTACGATTTAAAGTCTTACGCTAACTGTGACAAAAATGCCTTCCGAGCAAACCTTGCACTGGCAACATTGAAGCGCATTTTTGGCTAGTTTGACGGAAGAACTTTCCATATAATCTTCAATAGTTTTATCCGTCCCCATTTAGAGTATGGAAACATAGTATTTCTCCCCTCATTCCAAAAGGATGAGGACACCCTGGAGCGTATCCAACGGCGAGCCACGAAATCAGTTCGAGGACTCAAATTTAAACCTTAGGGAGAGTGCCTCCATTCACTTAACCTTTACCCATTAGAGTATAGATGGCTTATAGTATCCTTAACACTTCTGGACATCCTCTCAAACACCTACTTAAGCTTAGTTCCAACAATAACCTAAGAGGTAACACCCGAAAACTGGGGACACAACATAGCAGAACGGACTGTAGACATAACTTCTACTCCTTAAGAGTTGTCAAATGCTGGAATTCGCTGCCGGCTGAGCTAGTCCAAGCGACTTCTCAGGAGTCCTTCAAGAGGCAACTTGACCTATTCTTAAGGACCAAGGTCAGCATCACATTATGATTTACCAATTTCTTTTCCTTTTTTATTGTTAACATACCTAGGTTCCTGCCTGGAGGATTTGGTGATCTCCTGCTACTAGACACGGAAGCCTGTTAGGCGAAAGCTTATTCTATTCCGTCCACAACCATTTGAACCAATTGAATATCTGTCGACATCAACAGTAAACAACGCGCAGGTACCAAACACGCATTTATTAACCGTTCCCTTCGCTGTTATGCACTTCAATTTTTTGCTACAGTACCGTTTGGCCGCGTAACACAAACTGTACTGTTCCAGGAATTCTGTACTTATGATATGAATTTTTCTCTTTCTTAAGTTGTAACCATTTAGTCTAGGCACAGAGTTTATATTATAAACAATTTAGTACCAATCACCTCAAAACGCTTCTTACGCTACACAGAGGAACATAGTTTGGTCTAACTGAATAAATGTTGGTTCGTTAGCTTTGCGTTTAGATCAAATGCTAGAATTTCGGTCATCATCGCGTGGGTGACGAGTTCTGGAAAAGAAGGGGACAATGGGACAGGTTAGCCGATGACTCAACAAGCACACACAACGAAATTACATTTGTTGAGGTAAGCAGCCTCAGAATAAAACAACCTGAAAACCAAAACTTAAAGCAGATAGTTTCACTCACTTCAATCCTCACGCTGGCCTTCGTTGCCCCCACTATTTTCGCGAAGCATTCAACGGGCCATGTGAATCTTCTGGGTTGGTAAGTGTTCAAATTCAAGAATAACCTGTGATGGCCCAGTGTTAACTATTTTCTTTGCGGGCTCACTAGTCATAAATACTCAAGTTATTAAGCCAGTATTTAAAACCTCTGGAATTTTAAAGATTCCAGTACTTCTGTAACTTCAGGTCATTTGATGGTGCCTTCATACAGATATGCCGAAAATGAATACTGGCAATAATCTTCGTATGACAAAGTTATTCGGAAGTGTTACTTTCAAAGCAAACATAAGCACAAAACAAACAATATATATCCGGAAAATTCTTTCTTCAAGTAGTGACGGTTATCAGTCACAATAACACCTAATGTAACCAAACTATAGTTCACTAAGAAACTAAGTCGTTTAAATTTGAACTGAAGGGTTACTGAAATCCCAACATCAAGGAGCTGACCACCTACAGGATCTATAGACAGTGCAATAACATGATAGATACGAACCGCTCACAAAGGTGAACACTATCCATAGATAAGGTGAGTGATATAAGTAATGTCTCACCTCGTCAAAACGGAGAGCCAACGAGATACACCCTCCGTGTATCTAGTGACCCGATGGCCAGTTCTCGTGGACTGGCAGGTGTAGGCATAGCACTAAGCATGTGGGCCGAACAAGCACTGCTAGAGTGGATCCCCGTTAACAGTCGTTTGTGTGCTGTTCGGCTAAACGGCTACGTAAGAACTCGGAAAGATAGGGACACACGTCGTTGCCTTTTTGTCGTTTCTGCCTACGCTCCCACTGACTGCAGCTCAGATGAAATTAAAGATGAATTTTACAGAAAGCTGTCCGAACTTCTGCAGAAAGCTAAACGCTCAGACATAGTACTCATAGGGGGCTACTTTAATGCTCAGATTGGTAGTTTAAACCAATCAGAAAGGCATTTAGGTGGGTATTTTAATATTCTGGCACAAGGAACAGATAATGGTGACGGACTGCTGCAACTGTGCTCAGACAATCGCTTATTTTTAGCAAACACAAATTTTAAGCATAAGGAGAGACATCGTCTAACATGGTGACCCACTACACCAAACCAACGATGGACTCAAATAGACCATATTGCCATCAGTCATCGTTGGAGAGGGTCGGTAGAAGATTGTCGCTCATTCTAGAGTACCTGCTTGGACTCCGACCATGCCCTAGTACGGGCACGCATCTGCTTGCGCTTCACTGGACGCAAAAAAGCCACAGTAAAAAGACCCATTAGAACTGAATTGAGTAGCGAAAAAACCAAAAGTAGGTTCCAGGAACAACTGAGTTCACACTTAGGTAGTTCTGAAAACGAGGCTAACCCAGATGTTGCTTGGAAAGATATACAAACAGCTGTGGAAACAGCAATGAAATCTATCAGTGACTTAAACCACAGAGTTACAAGGAACCAGTGGATTTCTTCAAAGTCTATCACACTGATGGATTCTTACAAACTCGTCCCATCAGGTTCCGAACATGATGAAGAGCGACAACAAATCAGATCTAGGTTAAGAAAAAGTCTAAGAAACGACCGTGAGTAGTGGTGGGCAACGAAAGCAAAAGAGATGGAAAAGGCGGCGGCTATAGGGAACACAAGACAGCTTTATAGACTAATAAAAGAAACTGGAATTAATAAGTCAAGCGTAAGTGAGATTATTTCAGAAAAAGACGATACTTTCACCTACTCCCAGTCCAGACGCTTAGAACGATGGGCGGAACACTTTAGGGAACAGTTCAACTGGCCTTCAGCTACTCTACAACTGCCCTCCATCCCCAGACAATGTGAATGGAATATTGAAGTAGGTCCCCCAACTCTTGCTGAAGTTAAGAAGGCTATAGTTAATCTGAAACGAGGAAAGGCAGCTGGTTCAGATGGATTGGCTCCAGAAAACTTTAAGGATGGTGGTCCAATTTTAGCGATTAGGTTGACTAATAATTTAGCTAAGATCTAAGAATTAGACGTTATTCCATCTGACTAGTCACAATCACTTATCGTCCCAATATATAAGAAAGGGTCAAAATCATCTTGCGACAACCACAGAGGGATTAGTATAGTATAGTATAGTATCTAAAATACTAGACTCGATAATTATCAGACGCCTAACTAAGACTCGTGAACTGCAAACACGAGAGAACCAAGTTGGCTTCAGACCTGATCGTGGCTTCATCGACCACATATTCACCACTCGTCAGGTTCTAGAACAGGCATACTTATCGGTGGTCTTTCTTGACTTGAAAGCAGCATTTGACTCGGTAGACCGCGAGATTCTGTGTCAGTGTCTGTCATTGAAAGGCGTACCCCAGAAGTACATAAACCTTATAAAGGCTCTTTACTCGAACATTACCAATCGAGTCAAAGCTTATGGCGAACTGTCATCTGCTTTTGCAACCTCAAGTGGTGTCCGTCAAGGCTGTCCACTTTCCCCATTTTTGTTTAACTTCATCATAGACCTATTGATAGAAATAACATTCTCGTCGACTGAATTCTCGGGTATTGATCTCCTTCCAGGAGGTCCACTTGTCGACTTAGAATACGCGGATGACATAGTCCTGTTTGGTGAAGACACTGATAAAATGCAGAGTCTTCTAGTAGCACTAAGCAACAATTCCAGAATGTTTGAGATGCGCTTCTCTCCCTCTAAATGCAAGTTGTTGCTTCAGGACTGGTCTGCGTCAACACCTGAACTAAGGATAGGGAGTGAAGTAGTCGAACGTGTTGACAACTTCACTTATCTCGGAAGTGTGATCAGCCCTAATGGGTTGGTGTCTGACGAACTCTCAGCACGAATTCGAAAAGCTCGCTTGGCTTTTGCCAACTTATCTCACCCATAGCGAAGGACAAGTATACTGTGCGGCAGTCCGCTCTGTTTTATTTTAAGGCTGCGAAGCATGACCATTAAAAGTTGAAGTTACTCGTAAGCTACAGGTATTTGACAACAGATGCCTTATGAACATTTCTCGTATCTGCTGGGATCACCGGGTAAGTAATAGTGAGGTTCGACGCTGGGTATTAGGGAATGATGGTAAATCAGTTGACGAGTTTGTGATTCTTCATCGACTGAGATGGTTGGGCCACGTGTTTCGTATGCCCGAACACCGATTACCACGACGTGCAATACTAACCGTGTTGGAGATGGTTGGAAGAAAGTTAGGGGCGGCCAAACCAAAACGTGGCATCAGTGCTTGAAGTCACTAACTTCTAGTCTGAGCCATGTTGGTAGATGCAGACTACTTGGTTGGGGTCCGCATGACTGTCTTAACCAATGGTTTGAGACTCATGGTGACATGGCTTAGAATCGATCACAATGGCGTCGGTGTATACACTCTCTGTCTACTCTTAAACTAAAAGATTAAAATCGTTTCATATCTTTCTTTCTACGAACTAATTCTTTCTTCCTGTACTATATCCTTATTGCAATCTTTATTTTATATATTACCACCTCTGAATTAATCACTTATATGAATCCGGTGTCCATCTTGTGTTAATGAGGTATGGCAACTTGGACCGATGCATATATGTGCCTGGTCCTACGTTGTGGCTGACTGAATGTCTCAAGTAAACGGAAAAAAAGAAATGTCACTATATATGCAGTAAACATGTGGGAACTTTCATATACGACGATATGTAGATGAAAGGAAATCCCAATTCGTTGACTTTATTTCTTGTCTCATAGCTTCACTGAGAGTCTTAACTATCCAACCTACTAGGTTTCAAATGATCCCGGAATTTACAAATTTTAACCTAGGACCTAGATAAAAGACCATGTCGAGAACTTTACTTGTGTTCTCAAACTAACACCCATTGAGATATTTCTCTTTTGCTGCAGTTCAGCCTTCTCTTGTAAACAGAAGACTAGACAGTCTTGATAGATGCTTCCCGAAATCATGTTCCATTACCATAATACGATCTTCATGAGGCATTGAATACCTACCTGAATAAGTTCCTCGACTAGTTTTATCGACTGCAATAATTCCTTAATTTTTCCAGTTACTTGAGAGTCTTGACAGCTTTCGTAGTATATCACATGGCGCTGATAATACTTTACCACCAATGGAGCTGCCAAATGATGAGGATGGATATCATCAAGATGACTCAACTTATCTCGCTCAAAACTTAAAGTCGGTCTCATGAAGAATGCTCTTCCAGTAAGCACGACTTTTGGAACAACGTTTTCCCTTTCACCTCAATAAGAGAAAAACGCGTGACCCACATAATTTGACAAAACATTAGCTTTATGGCTGGTGTGAATGAACATCTCTGGACTAAAACTGGCCTTATTGCATCGCTTTTTCGATTTTTCCTCTTTACATACGGTAATGGCACTTAAGGGTCGTTCAAAGAATCACGCAGCAGTTGTTCCTTACATATCTATAGGATTTCGAGGAATTTTTTGTTATATATGATGGACACTTATTAAGCCTACGTGATTTAGTCACTATAAATTGGGACACGATTGAGCTAAGTGTATACTTTAACTATAGACCATGCTTCTTCAACAGAAGAGTTAATACTGTCAAGCAGCCTGTCAAAACGCACAATGATTAATGGTCAAAATGTTCCCACGTTATTGATTTGAGTGAGGTTGATAATGATCGTAAATACTGTACCGAGCTCTAAACCTGAAACACGAGACTTCAAAACATCTACATGATAACGGTAGGAGAACATGTAGACAGGCAATATCCTTGGTTTCATGAGTACTCACAAAGTCAATCAAAGTAGCCACATAATCTGAATCAAAACGAGTTTCAGTCAATGCCGTACTACAACTTACTCTATCAGAGTCATGGGGGGGTTCAGTGTCGAATGTTCAGTCGTATTCTACTGAAGGTGGTCCCTTTGACTGAAAACGTTTGAAAACAGACATCGTTCACATTCGCTCTATACCATAATGAAACTGAATGTACCTTACCTATGATTTACCAATGGATGGTCGATAAACGTAATAATGTTCAAAGAAGAGAAAAACGTAAACTTCATTGTTATTGCAAACCTCAGCGACACAGAATTTGTATTTCTATGTGTCTCTTTTATCAAATGCTCCTGAACGGCAAGAAATCCTGGCGCAGCAATAGCAAGTGCCGAGGTAGACCATGAGGTGACTGCGACGTAAGATCACGTAAATCAGATTCTCACATCACGGTCAGTCAAATATGTCGGCTAGGTTCCAAGCCTTACAGGATCTGGTGAAAGAAGCTGCGATGGAGGACAACGAGAAAGGGATCAAATAAGCACCAACTTTAACGTGTTAGAAGATACTGCGGCTCAAGAAGCATCATTATAAAGAATGGATCTCCAACGAAATCCTAAGCGAGATTCAACAAAGGAAGAACAAGAAGAAAGCAATCAACAGCAGTCGAACAAAAACAGAGAAAGTGGAAGCACAAGCTGAATACGCAGAAGCAAACAAGCAAGTGAAGTGGAGAGTTAGAGCTGATAAGCGGAAATACGTGGAAGGCCTAGAAATGACAGTAGAAAAGCTTCTAGAGAAGGAAATATGAAAGATCTATATGATACTATGAAGACCATAACATTGACGTACCATTTTGTGCTTGATGATAGTGATCACAGATAAATTTCGGAGGTATTGGTGATGCCTCGGGGTGAAGTCACTTATTGCACATATCTTTTGGGTGGTACGCCACGAGGGTGCTGTGAAGGAGATGGAAAGGGGAAGGGTGAGAAGTGGGACGAACAGTGTTCATGTCTAGGTAAGTTTAGTCATATGGAATAGAATAATTAAGGTAATACCACTAAGACTCGTTTCTTCTTATTGGACCAATTTCTCAGCAAGTATACTTAATCAGGTTAAAGATAACAAGTCAAATTATGGTGTTTAATGAGGAAATGATTGTATAAATGGAGGTGGTTCGAAAAAGCTGAAAGTTAAGAACTGTGTCCGGATGCCAACTGGCCATATTTTGTCAAAACTGCTATAAATTCTTTTCATTATTTCAACTTTTGTGGAGTCATTAGTGGACTCTTATTTAGCGAACTTTTACAGTTTTGCTTGTAACAGAATTTGTCAGTAGGAATGGAAATCAATTCACGGATACAAACACAAGTCAAAGAGGTATTTGGTGAAAGGAATTATCATCGATATCGTTGGTTCGTGACATCACACTAGACCGAAAGGAGCCGTAATTTAACAACCACCACGAAGAAGCTGGCAGGGAAACAGTAAATCAGAGTGGCCAGTCAAGGACTAAAAAGGCAAGGCAATCTTCGAAATCCAATAACAGAAGAACAGAGGGGTAGAACACTCTGAGGAACTCTTGAATAGACCAGTTCAATCGAATCCACCAGAGATCTAAGCAGCGCATACAGAAAGTTTTGTAGATGTCACTCCACCAACGGCCGAAGAAATTAGGATGGTTGTCAGACGAATCAAGAGCAGGAACGCAGTTGGACCCTACAACATACCAGCTGAAGCACTGAAGTCAGACAGAAGTAGCTGCGAACATGCCCCACATTCTATTCAGGTAGATTTGTGAGGAAGAGCGAGTTTTTGCAGACTGAAAGAAGCACACCACATTGGGCTGCCTGATTTAGTATCTGGGCTACCTCTTCCCACATTCTGCAACAATCGTTTGAGAGGATAGCCTTAGAAAATTCGTAATCGAATGTCAAATCGTTCGTAGATTGAGATCGATTTCTGGAATCAAGCAATGAATTACTGAAACTCCTTATCGGGACATTTAGTGTAAGCACCTCGTGTTGATAAACTCAAAGCGAGAGTGGATTTTCGCAGAAATATATGGGTCACTGAACCTCATCCTTATATGCGAAAAACATTTGTGCCAATGATGAGATAGTGAAATGAACTAGTGAATGTTTCTAATCTTTAGTGAATGTGGAGAGCCTCCTAATTTGTTGTGGATGGAGATATCATGAGATGGTTAGGATCTTCCGTTTTACTCGTCTCTGAATTAAAAGGCCTGGTATAGCATTTGACAGGATGTAGCACAGCACATAATTTTAATCTGTCCAAACAAAGTATCGAAGGCTTAGGCAATCTTGGTGATTCATCGTGACGAAGAGTGGGATTCAAGGGGCACTACGAAGTATAAACTACTTTTCTACTTTTAAAGCGCAGTCAAGTTTTGGAGGCTCATGTGTAAAGTGACTTATGTGACTATCTTGAAGTCCTTCAAGACGAATCTTGATGTATTCTTAGGAATTCAAAATATAATTCCATAATCCAGCCTTCATCTACTTCCGTGGGGGGTTTATAATAACTCATGAAAAAGGCTGCTACTTTGATAAAAAGATACAGGGATTGGGATTAACTTCTGTAGATAAACATTTTCCTAGTCGGATCGCAAGAGAGTATATGTTGAATCACAATTGTTCAGCTGCATAATAATGTTTGGTGGAGTGCGACAGGGTATAATGTACTACCGAGTTCACCCCGTGAACGATGATAAGGATAAATAGGCCACGAAATGCAAATTCCTTACTGCATCAGGTATTCATGCTTAGGCTAAACCCCATTGTTTATAAAAGCTGCATAAGAAATAAGTTGAAAGCTGTGATGGATAGAGATACAACACACGCTTTCACCAAAACGCTCAGGGTCACAAGCGAATAACTGTAAGGACAAATATATGTCCATATGATGACTCGAGAAGATTGATTTCTCTGTCCGAAAGTGGATTTAAACACACGGACGTCATGATAGAAAAGCCGCTACAATAATTCCGGGATCAGTGCAATTTCTCCTGGGTGTAAAATCCTTTCTACTAACATCGTCGGTCTATTTATATGTTGACGATCTCTAAACATCGAGGGCCAGAAAAGAAAGAATGGATTTTTAGAGTTTCCGAATACCTACGGAAATTGTCTGGGTTATTCAGGGTTTGTTAGTTGCCGATACATGCTTGCGAATGCACAATGATGCATATTTGTCAACATGACACAAATACATACACAGTGCATGATATTGAAATACCCCATTATCAAGACAAGTTGATTTATAAGTTGTCATCAATCAAGACTCGACTAGCACTCCCATGCAGTGGCTTCCGGAAGTTTTGGAGTCATCTGGTCCATACATACTACCTCTAGTCTTTAAACCTTTATGACTTCGCATGCAATGCCTATTTGACATAAGCTTGAGTACCTCGTACAAGCAGTCAGCTTTTGCCTGAATAAGACTGATCAGTTGGAATATATTTGAAGAACCTCAGCTAAGTTGATTCCAGGAATAACAAAGCGACTGTATGACGAATGACTAAAGTAAACCTATTCCCCCTGTTACATAGGATTAGAGGCAACTTAGTCACAATCTTTAAGCTACTTAATGATGATTTCACATCCGGAATACCCTCGTTTTCCTTATATTTCAAAACTCAACATTTCCAAGGACAATTCATAAATGTTCACAAGCCCAGAACCACTTACTCGTCAAATAACTTCAGACTTTTACATCGAATCATCAACTTGCATGATTCTCTAATTTAACATGTGGTTGAATCTTTTTGTCGAGACTTTCAAAATGAACTTAGATCAACTGAGATACTTCCATCATCAGAGCTAACACAAGTCATTCAGCCTTCTGTCTCTTTCAAACTGAGACGGAATAATTTGCCAGAATATCATTCATTTCTTTACGTTTCGTGTACTCAGGTCATTACTTTGAGCCATCTTCAATTGATTGTAACTAGATACGGAGGCTGGCTGGGCGAAAAACTCTTCTGTTCTTTTCTTAACTTTTTGAGCCGCATGAATCGTTTACATGAATCAAATTCCTTGGTCGCGCTGTGAGTGTTTGCATAATGCGCGTAATAGGAAGTCAAAGTCTTGGTTGGCATTGCCCATCGTCCGGTTTCTTTTTCTTATGCAAACTTTCTGTTAAGTAATCCCCACAAACCTAGTGTGTAAACTTGTGTATTTCTGGTGTTTCATGGATGGTTTTATGAAAGAGAGCCTATTAAAATGGATTTCATTAATAACTGAGAGGAATGTTAACCTCATAGATGGCGAAATCCTCAACAATCTAATAGACCTTTCGTAAGTTAGCAGTTTGATGTATGACAATAATTAGAGGTGCTTTTCCAGCAGTTACTACCTCAGAATGTTTCAAGGATCGAATTGGTTCATTTTTGGATGGTAAGCGATTAAGTCATCACGTTCATTATATTCAGCAACTTTTCATCCTGGAGTTTCTAATTTATTTGACATCGAAGGGGTGATTTCTGGAAAGGCTAACGATGTGGAATTGTTCGGGGTAAGTTGTCTTTTCAGTTTCCATCAGTTATTGTAGCTGTTTCAACAGCCTTATAGCTAGTAGGAAGTGGTTACTTTAAGTACACACTTGACATATCTTAATGCCTGCATATTTTCCTAGCATTCTACAGTTTAGTGGGGTTTTTTGCTGCTTTATTAAAGTCAACGAAAAAATAGTATCAGGAATGTTTTATTCTAAGCTTAAGTTTAAAAATGGATACTTGGTGGTTTCCTTTTTTCTCCATTGGTTATCCAATTCCCAGGGGTGAAAATATGGACCAATAAAGCTGTACTGGAGATTCCGGATAGCCTTGGGAGTATCCACTGTCGTATCTGTTGCCACTTTCTCAGGTAGGATGTCCAAGTCGTCAATCACTCAACAGGAGCATTCTTGTCTTTTGTCGCGTAGTAGCTGTTTAAATATAGCCCGTACTATTATTTGTGTATAAAAGTGCCCTTCTTATTTTGCACTGTAATATATTTAGTTGAACTGAACTTACCTTATTTCTCTTCAGTTATGCCTAACCGTTTTATTGGGATGTCTTCAATGTCCCTCCAAACAGTCGTTCATGGATCCTGCTTTGGATTTGAGTTTGGATATGCAAACTGCCATATTTCATTTGATTCAAGTTCCTATGACCCAGTTATCCCTCAGTCATGAGTTCACTCGGGATCTGGTCACAAGCAGAATTCTCGATTCATCACATCTTATCCACACTGATAACTTGCCACCTCTTCATCAAACCATTACTTGTAAAATAGAAGTAAGTCCCACACTTGTACTTGGCTTCAGATAATACCTCTTCAAAGTTTTCTGATACATGTTTCTAATAAAATTACTCAGTCACTACTATACAAGCTTCAACACACACTGAAAGGTCTGTGTATCGTCCTAGCAAATAAACTAACGTGTTGGTTGGAATTGTATGACAGAGACTTAACTCAGTCAGTCAGTAACAACGTAGAACTTCGTACGTACGTAAATCAGTTCGAGTTGTCACACCACAGCACAGAGATGCAGTTGTCAACTCAAATTCCGTAGTGGTAGAGGTAGTAAGAGTATAAGCAGTAATCGAAAACATTAGGGTTTGAGGATGTTATTCAAAGAGTATAATCCAGTGAAATAAATTTGGAAAGAAAATAAAGGACATGAAGAATTCAGAAGATTAGAATTTGGGAGAACACAAAGAGTGAATGCACCTGCTTCATTGCAAACGATTTTGATCTATTTCATTCAAGGTCTCTAACCATCGGTTGCTATCATTTCGCGGTCCCCAACCAGGTAGTTTACACCTACCGACATGACTCAGACCACTTGTCAGTGACTTCATGGATTTGTGTTATGTTTTGGTCTGGCCTGCCCTAGCTTTCTAACCTACTCCTACACGATAAAACATCGCACGTCCGGTATTCACAACTCTTATATAGACGATTATCTGGTTTTGTTTCATTACTGAATCGTAACTTTTAATTTGCTTATACAGGAAGAAGTCTCAGAACCATCATCTAGGCCACCATCTTCAACAGACACGTGTAACGGACAAAAAGTGATTTGTAATGACAATAGAAATTATGGTCTTTCGGTGAACACATTGGGATCTGAATTCACTCGCCCTAATTCGCCTACAGAATATGCTAATAGACATACAAACAAGCTAAAAAATGGTATTGATCACAGACCCAATAATCTTTCATTGTGTAACACTCCTGATCGAAGTCTGTGTATTGCATCCAGATTGAATTTAACCGATAATTCGGAACATAATGCGAATCATACTCATCATGCGCCTCCACCTCTAGCCTCGCCTCTCACATCCCTAAAGTTCCTCCTAGATTCTCCATCATTGACACACAAGGTAAACATACATGTCTTTTTTGTGATCTTGTGAACTATTTTTCACCTCAACTCATGAAGTTTTCTACGGTTATTTACATTACTTGGTTTTGTATTTTGTTATTTAAAAAGGTTTAAATTTAACTGACACAGTGGTAAATTTTTTTCTACTGATTCCAAACTAAGTGGTTCCATAATATTAAAACTGCTGATGTACCACATAGAAATATACCTCCGTTTTTATGTTTCTAGTCAAACTACATTCATTGCCATTCTATTTATTGCAATTTATATAATTTTATCCGATTGGTTAGTACCGTACATTTTCGGCTAATAACCACTAATTTTGAACTTGACGATGGTCGTAGGTAATTGGACTAAGCTTGGTTTCCCGATGTTACCCGAATCATTACAATTTAAACCATCATGCTGGTTTGAACCCCTAAAAACTCCAGTTTGGGTAACTTAAGTATACATGGACTTCATGCACAACTGTGACTCAAAACTGAGTACATTAATATGCATTTAAAAATTAAGTTAAATCAGTGCTTTCGTTATTTTAAACGAAAATTCAGTCTTTTGACTTTGCGGTAGTATGAAATTGTATATGACACTAACTGCTTGGTCATACGTAAACCCGGCGGTACTATATACCGCGTTTTTGATGCAGTTTTCAAAGCCATGGTTGATTAAGAGGTTATTTCTATAAGCCGCAATTATTGTCCAAGCTTCTGCATCTTTTCTGGATGTTTCGTGCAGATCGTAGTGCTTCCTACTGATGAGGTTCAGCCTGGGCACTCAAATCAAATTATACAAATCTACTCTTAGTTAACAACTCAAACCTTTACACATTGCATAGTTATTAAACGATTTTGCTCAAACTATGCTATCTAACCAAAACTAATATGAAGAGAGAGAGAAATAGGCACTGCAGTGAGGTCCTAGATTTCATGGGCGACTATGAGGTGTACTTCTCACTCTGCATGTCATAGTCCTGTTTTTTAGTCAAAATATCCATTCCATGCTTTTCTAGTTGTAAGACTTATGAGACCTGTTTTGGCCTATTTTGCAGACACAATTTCGGGAATCAGAACGTGAAAAGCGTCGTTTAGCAGTGGAACTTGAAAAGGAACGAATTTGTAGAGATGAAGCGGAGAGTTTAGTTTCTGGATTACGAAAACAGCTTGAAGAAGCCACTGTTCGAGCAACTGAATCAGAATCACGGGCTCTCCGTTTATCTCGTGAACTAACAGCCCTTCATGATCAGGGAGATGAATTAGCACACTGTCGTAATGAATTGGCTTTGCGAGAGGAAGAAATTAAGAAGTAAGTTGTCCTAATAATTATTTCTTGCACACCGACTTCGGTGGCTTGGACATGTTCTACGAATGTCGTCCCAGAGAATTCCACGTCGTGCATTATTTGCCGACCCTGGGACTGGTTGGAAGAAGCGGAGAGGTGGTTAGTGCATGACATGGTGTCGTGGTATGAAAGAAAGCTGCAAAGGACTGGCTTGTGTTGGTCCTTCACGACTCCCTGGTTGGGGTCTGAGAGATGGTGCAACACAGTGGCTAGAGACGTTATCAGATATGGCTCAGAATAGAAGCCAGTGGCGATCCTGCTATAACCTTCTTTTACTTTCTTCATAAAAAGTGGTTGTGTCTCCCTTAGCTAAAAGATTTCTTCTGATTGTACCTTTCCGTTCCCTCATTTCTACCATACTACCTTACACCAATCTCTTCGTTATTGTTCTCTTTTTCTTTTTGCGCTCCTTAGTTTTTTTTCTATTTCTCTTCGAATTCTCATTGTTTTGTGTGGCGCATATATATTGGCGCTCTCTTGTACCAATATTCATGTGTTCAAATAAATAAATAATTCTTGCACAACAGATGACTGGGCTGTGGATCTCCTGATCCATCCTCTCTCCTCCAAGCACTTGAACGCCACCACACCTGCAGACCAACAGCTGTTTTTTATGTCAGGATCCGCTTCGATTTGTTGGGCAAAGCCGTATTTGATAATTTTCTGTTGAATAATTCTGCACTTGAAAAGTTTAGTAAGGCTCTGTACACAAACACCTTAGAATAAGGTCACAGAATTATCTCTAGTCCAAATGTAGTGGTAGACAGGGTTGTGCACTTTCTCCATTCCTCCTTGATTTTGCTGTCAACAATATTTTGCAAGCAGCTTTGAAGGAAGTACGTGTTGATTATGTGAATCTGTTACCTGAAGAAAAGACTCATTGAATATGCAAATGACATGGCCGTACCAGACGATGCTATTTAAACCCTCCATTTTACCGTTTCGTTTTATAAATGAATAAATAAAGTATTTGTTAAAGTTAAATTTTCATATACCAATCTTTTTTCGTAACTTCTTTTTTTGACTCAGTTTGAAACTACGCGTTATGGGCTTTCAAGACTTAATGGCTCATACACGAAAGTTGGAAATGGAAAAAATTGATTTACAGCAAGAATGTGAAGATCTTCGTCTGAAAGTAAGCAGTTTATTACATGTACCTTTATTCATTCTATATGAAGGTATTCAAGTGTAGGCTAGTCTTTTTTTGCTTAGACATCATTGCGGTTTGACTCAGTCATTTTATTTATTTATTAAAACACGTTAACATTGGTACAAGGAGGCACCAAATATATATGCGTCATACAATATTAACGAGGTTGTAAAGAGATAGAGAACGTAAAGTGCGTATAACAAAAGAACAACGACGAACAGGAATTGGTGTATGAGGGTGAAGTAATAATAATGATAATAATAACAATAATAATAATAGGAAAAAAGTCCAGTTAAGAGAAATACAACCGAAAAGAATTCTTTTGGTTGAAGAAGTTACGTTCATTTTTTTATGGAGAACGTAAAATAAAGTTACATCAGGATTGCTACTGGCTTCCGTTCTGAGTCATGTCTGGTAACTTCTCTTGCTAGTGTTGCACCATCACTAGGAGCCCAACCAAGGAGTTGTGAAGGACCAACAGAAGCCTGTCCTGTACAACTTTCTTCCATACCACGACACTGTCATACACTGACTACCTCTCTGCTCCAGAGATGTCCCTGATTGGCAGAAGCTACTCTGGCTTTCACCACACATAAAGTGATCTAGTCGTTCTTGCTACCATCAGCACTTGTGCAGCTACCCAGATATACGAACTTCTCAACTACTTTTATCCGCTCACTACTCAGGTTGAGTTCAGGTTCAGGGTCTTGTCAATCTTGTAAAAGTACCTCGCATTTGGAAGGTACAAAGCAAATACCGTACTTACGGACACTAATTGCCAACTGCTTAAGTGCGTATTACATGGCTTAGGTGTTATTCCACAGTAAGACAATATCATTCGCATACTCAAGATCGAGAAGTCTTTCTCCAGACAACAGATCTACACATCCATCAGAGCTGTTTCCAGAACATCGTCGATGGAGAAATTGAAGAGGAATGGTGAGATTGGGCAACCCTGTCTCACCTCACTGCTTGAATGGGACAATGCAGAGAATTTATTGTATACCCTCACTCTGCCTAAGGTGTTTGTATATAGGGCTTTCAAGGTGTTAATGAACTTTTTAGACATACCCCTCTTCAATAGACAATCCCCAAAACAGTCCTGTCCAGCGAATCGAAGGCGACCGTAATGTCAAGAAACACTGCGATTGTTAGCTTTTGATAAGTATGACGGTGTTCTAACATTCTTGACAAGAACAAAAACTAGACTGCTCATCGCAAGTCAATATTCCTCGGGTTTTGAACAATCTACGAAGGATGACTGAAGCCAATAGTTTGGACGCAATAGAAAGTAGACTTACCCCTCGATAGTTGTTACAGAAACGACGTGAACCCTTTTTAAAGATAGGGACAACTATCGACTCATTCCATTATGTTGGAACACTCTAATTGCCAGACGTTTGTAAACAGCTCAGTCATTTCCTTAACCGGAAAGTCACCACCATCTTTAAAAAGGGCCAGAGGTAAGTCATCTGGGCCTTGTGATTTGTAGCGCTTCAATGGTTGGAGTCCCTTGCGGAATTCCGCCTCGTTAGGTGGATCAGTAAACGTGAGAAGTGTAGAATTGATGGGTTGGGGCTTACACTGGATTTTAGAACACATGCTTCATCCTATTTGGGACCATCAGGTGGATGCACCTACATCATCCGTGTTGATGTCTACGTTGGAAATCGAACACAGTTTCCGCTTCAAACGTCAATGCCTTTTACATCGAGCTACTGAGTCAAGTAGTTATTGACTTATTCAACTGGTTTCATATTCATATTGATATGTGATTCAAAAAGAGCAAATCCGTTTCTCCTGGCCATCAATATTTGATGTATATACCAGTAAAATTGTTGAACTAAAAAATATCTTATCATTACTTTTTCTACAGATCATCAGCTCAAAGAGATAATGTGTGTCGATTTTGTGTGGTGAGAGTTTCTACTAGTTAAATAGGTCAAAGTAAATTAGTGAATATGTAATAATAAATAATAAATAATAATAATGATAATAATAATAATAACAATAATAATAATAATAAAAACGATGATAGTTCCAGATCACATCAAACTGGTTTCTGTCTACTATTCAAAAGGTAAAAGATCGTCTCTAAGATGTAGTTTTATCTGTTGGAAGAAATGTATAGGGTTATGCAAGGAGGTATGTAAAATCCATTATAGGCCAGCTATATTACGGAAACTTGGTAGCCATGAATATGTTCGATATTGGGGTTTCATTTCCACTAATATCAGTGTTTAAAATCTTCGCACCCAATAGAGTATAATAATTTTATGGTTCAGCCGTAAGCACATTCTTCTTTGAGTTTAACATTTCAATCTTCGGAATGAGTATGTTGAGATTTGTTGTATTATACCTTGAATTTGAGGTATATTAATTGTTTATTGGACTATTGTTTAGTTCTGCTCCTCACCTATACTTCAGTTTTAGAAAGTCACTGTAGTATTACTGACTTATGTACAATATCTACGGCTCAAAGCACCGTACCTATAAACTTATACTTAATTACCTCGTTGTATCACGTTTAAAGTAAGTCAATTAAAATAGTTTTCTTATAATTACTTCTAAACATCATACGATCCATGGCATATGTTGGAAAGAAAGGTTATATACTTTGTACATTAAATATTTGTGTTCACTTTTTTTTTACGAAATCTTATAAAATTTAGTTTTTTTTGTTAGAGTATAAAATAACAAAAACGTTTTAAACTTTATTATCGATAGGTAGATCAACAGCTTTCTCAATTAAGAGAGTTCAAGGAAAGACGTATTAAATGTAGTGAAATTGAAGAACTCAAGTCAAAATTACGTGATGTTGAAGCTCAAGTAAGATTCATATCTAAGAAAATATTTTGAATAACTAGAGTAACCTATTGTGTCATTGAATGTAATTCAGCGAAGACAATTTTCTTTTCAACGATACCATTTACTGATGCTGTACAATAATATAGTGATTTATTAAAAACGAATCTTCAGAAATATAAGTGTGCTTATTAACATACAAAACCATTCTCTATCACACAGTACTCCCATTTACGGCTAGCACAAACGAATATGAATTATAAGTGAACCTGTTACTTGATATTATGCGAGCCTTAAACTATGATTTATTTGATAACATGAATTATTAAACTGGAAATTGTGTTTTTGTGCGTTAAAATCACTATAGAACAAATTGATAGAATTTTATGGCATGTATCAGTTAGCAGTGGACTTATTTTACTCTAGGCCGATCTATGAGTCTCCAAATGCCCTGGTACGGCCGAGAGTGGGGAGAGTCTGCTCTCCCTCTCGAAATGTTCCCACATGGCCATGCGTATATAGCCTCTGCCAGGCAAGTCCTACTCACTGCCTTCTCGTAGCGGGAGTGTTGTTTACAAAAATGACAGGACGAAAAGCGAATGTCCGGCGCTTTAACTGGATTCCAAACCAATGGTTCACATGGGCTCCAGTATCCTGCGGGAACAAATGGCGTATGAACCAATTGTTGGTCACCGGCTTCCATGGGACTGCATCTCCTGACGATGCTCCACTGCCTTGTGGATCACACATTCAGGTCAAAAGCTCGGGGAGTGGCCCCCTAAGAAAACCACGTGCTTCGGTGGGGTACCCGTGCAGTATCACAGCCCTCACACATATCGAATGAGATTTGTGTGGTGCATATGTATTTGAAGGTTCTTTGTACCATTATCTATGTGTTGAAATAAAATAAAAAAATATTTATTTTCTCAAAGCAGCGAGTCAATGGTTGAGACGTTCGACTTCCAGCCACTAAGCTGCAGGTTCTGATCCCACTCTGACTACTTCGGTCCGGGCAGCGATATAGTATTCATAATGTTTACACTTCGAATAAGGCTCAAAGCCAAGTACACAAATTTACACTTCTGGTGGCTACTGACAAGAAGGATTGTGATTTTTTCTATAATCGCTACACTTATTCAAGCACATAGCTAATTCGATATTCACTTGTAAGCTGGAGGGTGTTTGACATATGTTTCGTATTAGTTGATACCCATCAGTATGGCACATCTCCAATCTATTTTGTAGTATAATCCCATTAGGTGTTGGCTCGAATGCTACCATATCATACATGCTCTCTGTCGAAGTTCTTGTTATCATTGTTATTCATATTGTATTCTAACAGTTATTTTCTATTCATAGTATGTCTTATGAAACGTTTTCTATTGTAATTTTTAAGTTGTTGCAACAACTACGTGAACGTGAAATGATCGAAAAGGATATAAGACAACAACATGAAATGTCAACACAGCTTAAACTGCAATATTCCATAAGAAATCTTCAACCAAATAATAAATCATTAGATATTCATCAATCTAAGTCTAATATAGAAGAAGTTGAATGTAGTGAACAAGGAAATAAAGTTGGTAAGTTGATTTGTTGATTTATCATTATTTTATTAATATACACTAGTTTTATCATTGACTAGCTTACTTATTTACGCCTGTTACTCCTCGTGGAGAGGTGCATGGGCCTCCCACCAATACTCCATCCAACCCTGTCCTGGACAATCCTTCCCAGCGCTTTCCAGTTGTTATTCATCCTTTTCATATCTGCTTCTATTTCCCGACGTAGTTTGTTACCCGTCATCCCACTTTTTCGTTTCCCTTCAGGATTCCAAGCTAGTGCTTGCCTCGTGATGCAGTTTGATGATTTGCGTAATGTATGTTCTATCCATTTCCATTATCTTTCCCTAATTTCCTCTTCATCTGGAAGTTGGTTTGTTCTCTCCCACAGTAGGTTGTTGCTGATGATATCCAGCCAATATATGCTGAGTATCTTGCGTAGACAACTATTTATAAATACTTGTAACTTCTTGACGATAGTTGTAGTAGCTCTCCGCCTGTAGCACTTCTAGAGTTACTACCGGTCCCAAGCCTGGGTAAAGGAGGAGGGTTGGGCATGGGGTATGCGGTTAGCAACTCCATCCCATAGAAAACTAACTGGCTAAAAAACACTATCATTGATGAGCACTCTACTTTAATGATTTATATTGAGGATACTGTATTCCCAAATACATAGTACAAGAATAAAAATCAATTTCAATTTTGATTCAGTCGATTTCAACGCATTTTCTTGATTTTTATCTGTTAATTTTCACTGTGTGTCAGTTGTATTTGGTTATTTGTTTCTCAGTACATTTTCATTATAGTGATTATTTCACTGATTTTCTATTCTATAATAATTATTCAATTAATAAAACTCTAATTAATAATCATTAAATTAGCTTGGATGTAAATTGAATCTTCTTCAGTCTCGTCCAACAAAAATTGTTAACAAGATTCTTGGATTAACTGGGGGGGTGGACTGGAATTAGGTAGAGTTGTTTTGTACGTTATCACAACTTTTGTTCGAGTTTTTGCCGCATATCCGGTATGCGCCTTCAATTGTTGAACCTAAAAAAAACCTTATAATAATTCTAAATAAAGCCAAAATAAACATGCATGTAGAATAATGTGAATTCATTGTATTTCATGGTTTGTCATCAGCTGCTTACATTAAGGTAAGATTTAGTGTCAAACAATTGACATATATGAATGAAAAGAATTGGAATAACAACGGTTATCAATAATAACTCTCTATACGTGTTCAGGGACAGTTCGGACGTTATTTGGTACTGGAATCAAAAACCAAGGGGTGGATAATGTATTAATGAGGTTCAGAGACAGATAAAATAAACTATATGATAATTATAGAGGTAATAAAGGGTTTACACAAGAATCCTGGAGTTCAAAAAACTGATAAGATGAGTTACATAATAAATGAACAGGATTTGAAGAGTTTACATAGGTGAAGACAATTGAGTGAATTGAAATGTCTAAGTGAAGGGGTGATTTTAATGTATAGAAAAATTCTGATGTCGGCATTATGCACTTGGTGGTCCCACTATTCTCAAACAGTATTTGAAAAAGTTCTGTTGTCTAATCCCTGTGTCTCATACCCGCAAAATTCTGATAAATATTCCTATCCCTCAGTTGGTAAACGGATGTGTTGTCTGCTTCACAGATGGCTCAACCAAGTTCTTGTCTATCGTTTTAGTATGTGCACAATCCTATTCCTTTGCTTCTTATCAATATTACCATAAGATTTTCTAACAACAGGTTAATTTACTATGATTTTCCATATAGACGTAGTTTCCATTACAGATCATGGAGATTAGCGAAGACTAAATGTGGCTGAAAACACAATCTCGTGTAGCTCACATAGTTCATTGGAACTGTCACTCAGTGGTTCCAGTGTATTTTCGTTAGTTGGATGACATTTTATTTTGTTGTGAACTTATAGTCTCAATGTCCTTGTTTAGATTGTCGAATTAATGTAAATAAATAATATATGAATATAACAACTAATGTTGAAAATTTTATCTCATATTGTCCTTAATTTCTATCTCAGCCAGTTTGTAATTATGCTAAACAAAATGTAAATTATTCATTCACATGGTGTTATTCAACCAACTAACCGTTGATTAAAAAGATGGTTTGTTTCTGTCCAATCTGTCAGTTAAGATAAATGTCTGTAAACTATTCCTCCCCCCGCGAAAAAAACCCAGTTTACTATTATGAGTATATATACATAAAATATTTTTCAATCAACCAAATTCTGATCATAATTCTAAAATCGATTTCATATGAATACTATGACTGATTAAACCCATGAAATGCATCTGTACAGTCGCGAAGAAAAGTAGTATACCTAATGATAACAGATGCACACTACAGGATTCGCAAATACCAACATTTCATAGAGGACCAAAAGATGAAGCTATAAAGGACACTCACGTCAGAACATTTGGAAATCTTGACAGCAGCCATCGAGATTTCATGCAAATGACACAGAGAACAAAGAAGAAACACCTTAAAGAAAAAACCAATCAAGATCTCAAAACCACCCATAGAAGAAAACACAAATAACTGCGTGATCAATCTGTCAAAACAACCAATAACAAGTACGGAAGAAAACCTACGTCAAAAAGGATTAAACTACAATACAAGCGACGCCCCAAAGCTGGGATTCTTCGCAGCACTAGAGTCATCACTCAAAACTTCCGGAATCAGTGAAGAAACACAACAGGAAATAAGACAAATTATAGTACCGCTAACTCAACAGGTGAAGGAAAACAACCAACTGACTCCACAAGAACAAAAGGCTTTGAAGGAACTCAAAAATAGAAAGAATATTGTCATAATACCAGCGGACAAAGGACGCACCACAGTAGTCATGGACAAAGAAGAATATGTTAAAAAACCCCGAAGAACTACTTGAAAATAAGAGCACATACAAACTTATGGATACAAATACCGTCAAAAAATTAGACAACCAGATCTCAAAGACTTTAAACAAGCTAGTGAAAGCAGGAAAAATAACAAAACAGGACCAATGGAGAATGAAATCCAATGGACCAGAAAATAAAAAGGAAGAAAAATAATCACAAATACTGTTAGGTTAAGACCTGAGTTCACCAGTGTTTTTAAGATTCAGTGGAATGATAGCCACCCAAATATACCCAGGCAATGCATTGGTTACAAATCCAGAAATCTCATTTGTAGCCTCTTTTTATCTTAATGAATCTTCAATTCAATTTACATAATGTGCACAGAAAATAAGCATTTGAAATCTACTGATACTATATCAATTGCAACACACTGACTAGAAGTTAAATGCTTGTATTATTGTCGGTCAGATTATGTTATAAATATGTACATAAAGAAGAAGGTATACACACAGTATTTCTATTCAGTAAAAAATCATGTTTTTACTAATGTTCCAGCTAATAAAGGTCACCAGAATATCCTGTGTAAAGAAAACAATAAATCAAACAATTAAGAGTATCAAAACACGTTTGCTTCATTGTTACTGAGTGGACTTATATACCTTCATGGAGGAGATCCAATCAAATGTGTTTATGCATAGTTACATTGAGGATTGAAAATCACTACTATCTAATAATGTAAATTAAACTGTCTATTCGGGTTTTAAAAAATCGAATCAGTATACATCCTGTCAGATTCTACGTTGACTATGACTGACTGACTCACCATCTGTCCTAGTTAATTGTAATTGTATGTCGTAAATCTAGGGTATTCATTTTATCTGATCTTATTTACTCGACTAACGAAGTCTGGTTTGTAATTCCATGATCGTACCGAGCTATATCAAGTATCACCAGGCTTCATCGAACAAATCTAGTTTACAATTTTATACTTGGTCCTGAACGGATTTATTAAGTAGATATGCTGATAATAAACATGATTTTAGTAACCTACGTATATCATTTGAAATTTGTCTAAATTATGAATTTCCTTTTTGTGTGTTGTTTGTACATATTATTTATATCTTATGGCTTTCTTTGTCATTTAATCGTCACGTACCGATCATTTTATTGAATGAATATATATCTTAGGAAAATTCTGATCAACACCTTTCTATCATATAATCATGTCAGTTGTGAACAAGTACTTAAAATAGGATGATACTCGATATCTTTTTCAACCAGTAGGTTGTAAGTTCTAATCGAGGTGCATTTACTTTCAGACAATTGAGTTGTATCGTTAACCTGTACATATAAATAGTCGAACATACAAAACTATCCTTGGTAAATGAGTTATATAAAAGAAATAGTAACCTTAACACTGTAAATCCTCATTTTTATGTGAAATTTTATGTACGTTTAACTATTTTTATTTTTATCTTAACACATAGATATTGGTACAAAGAACCACCAAATACATATGCACCACACAAATCTCATTTGATATGTGTGAGGGCTGTGATACTGCCCGGGCGCCCAAACCGAAGTAGGTGGTTTTCTTGGGGGGGGGGGCACACCTGGAGCCTTCGACGTGAATGTGTGATCCACAAGGCAGTGGAGCATCGTAAGGAGATGCAGTTTCATGGTAGCCAGTGACCAACAATTGGTTCATACGGCATTTGTCGCTTCAGGATCCTGGAGCCCATGTGCACCATTGGTTTGGAATGAGGGTTTTCCAACTCCCTTAGGTAGACTCTCCATGTGTAGCAATCCGGTTAAAACGCTGGACATTTGGTTTTCGTCCTCTGAATTTTGTAAACAACACCGGTGGTGCGAGAAGGCAATGAGTATGACTTCCTTGGCAGACACTATATACGCGTGGTCATATGAGAGCATTTGAAGAGGGAGAGCTGACTCTCCCCACTGTCGACCGTACCAGGGCATTTGGGGGCAATATTGTTAATCGTGTTCACTGAAATCCCACCAACATTATTTCTGTTCTAATTTCTGATGATATTCACTTATTCAGTTTATAGTTTATTTAAACCACACCGTTGTTGTTTGCATTTTTATCCTAAAGTTGATCAGCATCCCATTTTGAATAATTCATGTCAAGATTTGTCTATTTTGAAACCCGGTGAAAATTTGGGGACAGTATTAGAGGATGATTTAAAATCTGCCCGTTTATTCATATCGAAACTACAAGTAAGCTCATTTCAATCAATGTGATTGTCCATTTATTCTTTCACAGTTTGATTTTCAATAAGTTCTGAGGACATTTCGTAGAATTGTCAATATTAACATATCGTCCCATAGTCATAAACAATATATAGCGATGAACGGAACGCTTGACCGTTGTTTCTTTAATGTCGTCTAAGGAGTTTTTTTTGATATTTCATATGATTAGATGTTAAGTTTTGTGTACTTCACCCCAAGAAATTAAGTAGTATCTTAGTTTGATATTTAGCTTATATTCTAATAGGTTTATCCTATTACAGTTTTTAAATCGTGTTTCGTCATACCAGACAGACCTTAAATATTGGTTAACTGTTGGTTCACGATATAAAACTCAGTGTTATTATACTGTTATATAATTCTCAGTAGTGTTACCTGTTTGCTCCAATTCCATTAAGTCAAGTAGAGTTCAAGTTCATGATCCAATGATTAGGTTTGTTTTGTATAAAAGAACTTTTTTGTAATAATAAAAGTCATAGTTATTCTTTTTTGCTTATCTGTTTTTTATACTGATAAAACATTTAAATAATCAACACTGACCTAGTGGTTATTTCGTTACTCAGTTTATCATGGACATTCATTCATTTATAAGACAAAAGCGAATACCCGTACCTGTTGTTCTTAAATACGTTACTGTCATTAAGTGTTATGTACTCTAATAGTTGACAATCTGAAATGTCAGTCACATCGTTATAAACACAATGATACTTACCTTTATACAATGACCGAATTTATGTGTTTCGATTGATTACACTTAACTCTCCGGATCAAATTTGTTGATAGATTTTATTAGACTTACTAATAGTAACAAATATCCATCATAATTTTCTAGGTGAATTTGTTATTATCATGCAATGTATTTTCACTCATTAGTATTCATAAGAATGTTTTCCAAGTTCTCCACAGAAAACGTTGTTTTTCGCTTATTGCGATTCAACACACACTTACTCTTCCTTTAAAACTTAAAGCTATTGTGTTCGCTTCTATCACATTTGTTGTAAATCATCCATCTCCGAGTTTACATGTTCCCATCAAACCAATCCATAGTTAAAGATTCTTATTATTAATATTATTATTACTATCATTACCCCTGTTACGTCATCGTATTTTCTGATTCCTATATGTGTAGAAATTTTCCTTATTATCTAAATTTCCTTTTTCTTTCAGTCACAATTCGATGAAGAACTTGGTTCAGCTAGACAACTGCTTGAGGAAAAAACTAAGCGTTTGTATGAACTTGAACAAATGATCAGTAATAGGCTATCAATAACTGAGGTAAGAATCTTGCATAACTCTGTTTAACATATAAACGAGTTTCCTTTTTTCATTCTTAAATAAAAAATATCCGCTTTTTATCTCACCTATATTCATTTTCTGACAGACTACTGATGTCACTACTCAAACTGAAATGTCTTGTACAACAAGAACGACAACAACTAGTCCTAGTGAATTATTATCGCCGGAATTATTGCCCGCCTTAACGGTTGATGCGTATAGTGCTGCAGCAGCAGCAGATCGAAGAGGTCTTTCGAACGAATTAGTTCGTTTACATGAAGAAATAGCTCAATCAAAAAGTTATGCTTGTGAATTGGAACAACGGTTAACTGAAATGGTGAGTTACTCGTTGATATTATGTGAAATGTCTTCTATCCTGGAGCGTAAGTCATTTGTCGTTGCGTAGGATACTTACTCCATGTATTCTCACTCAGTCAATGATAATTTAATTGTTAAAGTAATTACCCCATTAAAGAAGTAATTCAAACTGTGAAGTCATGATGATCATGATGTTTTCACAGATTTAAATCATGAGTCAGTTGAAGCTGGACCACCATTGAAAACCTGGAAGCACTGGACGGCCGTTTCGTCCTAGTATGGGACTCCTCAGCAGCGCGCATCCACGATCCCGCACCACGCGGGGCTCGAACCCAGGACCTACTGGCTTCGCGCGCGAGCACATGTCTAATCGTTGATAACTGTAGCATGCTATTTTGGTTAAATGCTAGATACGTTTTCATCGTAAAAATTCCATTTTCTTCTTTAATAGGGGTTAGTTGTTAATTCACTGTTAGATGACGACTTAGTAGTTAAAGCATTCGGCCTTCAGAGGTTCGAACCCCGATTCATCCATCTTAGTTTAGTGATTCGGTTATTATCACTAACTTTCATACACAGTATGGATCAAAAACCTAGTACCTTAATGTGTACTTGTTGAATGGTTTGCATTAATTTGTAAAAAAATATACTGTAGATTGTTTTCCACTGTTATTATTTTTCCTAACAACCATCTAGTGCCAATATTCCTATCATGTGACCATCAGTTTTGTAATTGTTTCTTTCAGCTTGTAAAATCGATTATTTTAAGCTTATAAGACATTAGTTTACATTGATTGATTTTCTCTTTCACATTTTTCCCCTGTTTTGACTGACTATGAAATAAATACTACAATCTACAGTCACATTTTGATCCCTTACATTCTTTCTTGTTTAATAGTTTTTTTTTCACTACTGCACTTCATTTGATTTGACGTTAATCAGAACAAGATTGAGTTAAGTACGATATACATTTTCATAGAATTGGAACAGTAATGAACGTTTGTATTTATACAAAAGTTTATAAATAATTTATATGTTCTGAAAATAATAATAACAGAATTCACTCCAGTTTACAGGGGTATGATCAATTTGATATAAATAGTAACATTAGACGTGCAGAACAAACATGTGATAGACGAAAGTTTTAAGTGTACTAGTTCAGTAATTGTTTAAGTAGTACATGTATTACAGCGATCCAATTCATTAGCCGGGAGCTAATAATTTTTCTCAAGTGGACATCCTGTTGAACGGTGTAATTAAGGTCATTTCGTGTGTCAGATCGAATAATGATAACTATCTACAACTAGAGAAATGAAAACGAAAACAGAGAGCACGGAACAACAGAGCAATAATTACTAAAATATGTCAATCAGGTCTACCATAATGCATGTATCATGTGACTTAGTGATATACTGTCCATGTTAGGTATTATTCGAATTAATTAAGGTTGCCAGCGCCGGTGTTAACGTAAAGTAACAGCTGGTAGATGGTTTACTTAGTGAATTCCGTAACAAGAATGACTAAACATTTAAAGTTTCTATGATCTTACTTGTGGGATAAGATACACTTACAGGTGGATAGAACATTAAATGCATTTTCAGAGGAGCAGTATGCATGAATGCAGCGAACAAATAATGAGAGTGATTTTATCTTACGGATGGATTGTGGCAGATTATTCGAGAGTAGAAAATTTACAGGTAAAGTAATTCATATAGTGAAATGATTTAGAATAAGTTTGTTTCACTAGTGCCAAGGAATTACGGATGTCATAATGAGAGGTTTCTGCATATTGAATCGCGTGATCGGATTTAAACGATAGTTTATGAAGTAGTTTGAAAAAAAAGATAAGATTTAGTTTGAGTCTCCTCCTCCATAAAGGGTCTAGCCCAAGTTTATTACATCTAGAATTATAAGTTAAGGTACAATAAGCTCCAAGAATACGAAGTGTAAATCGTCTACTGATTCCAGCCTTAATTTATCCTTTATGCGCACACTGCTAAGGATAAACTTGCAATATTCTAGAAGTGATCGAACACAAACTTTACATTAAAATACGTCACTGATTGTTATAAAGGTTTCGAGTTATGTAATGTACAAGACGTTGAGGCTTAGAGGTCAATATCTGTTCTGTAAACGACAAGTCGTGGGAGTACCTAAGTCCTAAGTCTACTACTTACTGTATGTGACCTAGATAACACTTCTCCATCTATGGTAAGGTCTAGGTTGAGTGATGTATTGCCGAAGCATATCCATCCACATTTAGCTGTATTAATTGTTATTCGGAGCAAGACTTGATACACCGACTTCGGTGGCTTGGACATGTTCTACGAATGTCGTCCGAGAGAATTCCTCGTTGTCCATTATTTGCCGGCGCTGGGACCGGTTGGAAAACGTGGAGAGGTGGTCAGTGTCTGACATGGTGTCGTGGTATGAAAGAAAGCTGCAAAGGACTGGCTTGTGTTGGTCCTTCACGACTCCCTGGTTGGGGTCCGAGAGATAGTACGACACAGTGGCTAGAGACGTTATCAGATATGGCTCAGAATAGAAGCCAGTGGCGATCCTGCTATAACCTTTTACTTTCTTCATAAAAAGTGGTTGCTTCTTCCTTAGCTAAAAGATTTCTTCTGATTGTACCTTTTCGTTTCCCCCATTATTATTATTACACTAATCTGTTCGTTATTGTTCTTTTCTTTATGCTCCTCACATTTTTTTCCTTCTCCTCTTCAAATTCCCATTGTTTTGTGTGGCGCATATATATTTCTTGCCCTCTTGTACCAATATTCGTGTTCAAATAATAAAGAAGAATAATAAGCTGTATTAAACTTCAGTTGCCATTTTGAGCACCACTGTGCTACCTTGTTAAGCTCTCTGCTGATGCAATTTTGCATATTGTTCAGCTCATGAAAAGAAGATGAATACATTACTTTAAGATCATCTGTATATAGCGGAGGCTTACCCACACAAAAACTTTCAAAAATATCATTGATAAACACTAAAAAGAGCAAAGGGCATTAGACACTACCTTGTATTACACCACTTCTAACAGGGACAGCGTTAGACAATAACGAGTTAATTTTAACTATTTGATGTCGATTGCTGAGAAAGGAATCAAACCAAGCTAGCAAAGGATTTTGAACCCCATAAGATGCAAGTTTACCTACAAGAAGTTGGTGGCTAACCATGTCGAAGGCTAGGATTTACACGAGTAGCTTCTATATGATTCGTCCATTCCTGTTTTCTTGCTAAAAACGAACCAATCATCACTGATCATGTAATCGTCAGGATTCTTTATCCTGTTAACATTATCTTAATCAATGACGAATGTATTATGGACTATTTTGTGAAGACTTATGAGTACCACATGGCTTGTAAGTCAATGTACAAGAAATCTGATGTTTCAGTCAGTACACGATCTATTGTTTTAATAACAAGTGGCTAACTAACCATCTAGTGTTCTATGTGGCAAAATAATTAACTTCAACACCTGGTAAGGCTTGGTAAAATTTTCATTAGTATATTTAAGTGGATTTTAAACAATCCATTGTAATTGGTGAAAGCATGTTGATCGTTATTAGTAAAGTAAATTTCTTCGCATGTGTGATTAATAAAGATGCTGTTTATGGAAACGTACTTTGAGTAGTTTCTAATTTTAAAGTCTAATCAGTCTACCACTTTATACAAAAACCAAGCCTATAGCAAATCAAGTGAATATGGATTGTAAATTAGTGTAGATATTAATAATTCATAATGGCGTAGAAATTTTAGAACTCGTTTGTTTTATACCCTCATTGATTCAATATAATATAATGATTTTTAATCAACATATTTCAGATCTCGCTCTATCTACTTACTTCAGCTCCAGTAACTGATTATTCTCTTGCTCCTTAAAGTCGATTACATAAATATTTGTAACTGTTCCTTACTTGAGCTAGACCAATTGATGAAGTAGTGAAACTTCATCAGTTGAGGTGGCTGGGACACGTGTTACGTATGTCCAACGACCGACTGCCTCGACGTGCTATGTTCAGTGGTATAGGAGTAGGTTGGAAGAAAGCTAGGGGCGGCCAGACCAAAACATGGCACAAGTCCATGAAGTCACTGACAAGTGGACTGAGTCATGTTGGTCGGTGCAGACTACCTGGTTGGAGACCGCGAGATGATAGCAACCGATGGTTAGAGACCCTGAATGACATGGCTCAAATTCGTTTGCAATGGCGCAGATGCATCCACTCTCTGTGTTCTCCCAAATTCTAATCTTCTGAATTCTTCATGTTCCTCTTTCCAAATTTATTTCACTGTATTATACTCTTTCAATAACATCTCCAAACCCTAATCTTCCCGATTACTGTTTATACTCTTATTACCTCTACCACTACGGGATTTGAATCGACAACTGCATCTCTGTGCTTATGTGGTGTGACAACTCGAACTGATGTACGTACGTACGAAGTTCTACGTTGTTACTGACTGACTGACTGACTGATGGTGGTCGGTAACCAAAGACAGGTTTGTGTCCCAGTTGTTTCCTCAGGATCCTGGAACCCATGTGCACCATCGGTTTGGAGTCGAGATCTTGCAACTCCCCTAGGTGGACTCTCCGTGTGCAGCAACCCGGTTAAAGCATCGAACATTCGGTTTTCGTCCTCTGAATTTTGTAAATAGCACCGGTGGTGCGAGAAGGCAAAGAGTAGGACTTCGCTGTTGGTGGTTGTATGCACGTGGCCATGTGAAAGCATTTGGAGAGGGAGAGCTGACTCTCCCCACTCTCAGTCGTACCATTCGAACTCAAATTATATAAGTTTTACCTAAAATTAATTCCTTCCACTCTATTCATAATTTTGTTTAGGAAAATATTCGATCGACTCAGGTCATAAATCAAACAGTTGAGATTAATTTGAAAAAAAGATACTCACATTTTTACTGATACTCATAGAAAAGGTGAAGTTGTAACGATTCACATAATCCAAACTGTTCACCTATTTCTTCATTAAGTTCGTTCAGTTTATTTTGCTTTTTTTGTGGTGAAATAAAAATGTCATATTCAACTATTATCACTTTATGGACATATGTACACACATTGTTTTGCACATCATTACATAATCTATCAACCTTCTATGGTTGTATTTTCCAAATGAGATCATGCCAACTAGTGAATTCAATATGAAATACACTAATGTAAACACAATTTCAGACAATTATATCATCAAATAGAAAATTTTCTTCACTGAATTTCGTTTACCATAGAAGATAGTGACCAGACACACATGTATATATATATATATCTGTATATGTATATGAAAAGTAGGTGTATACACATTGCTTGAAGTAGTCTGGTATTAACTTTTGTCAAAGAAACAGATTTATACATTTCTGTTCATGATGAAATAACTTTGGACATAATTTCTAAATCTAAATTTTTTTGATATTTAAATACAGATTGGTTGACAGTTTGCTTCTACTACCGCGATTAATGGCCTTGAAATCTAATCGATAAGTAATCTAGTCGTTGTTCTTATACAACAGTATATCCGGTTCCCAAAAAGTTCATATATGTGCAGCAACCTGACTTAATAGTTAAAGCACTTGTCTTCCAGTCAATCAATTTGAAACCTTACTCCAGTCACTTTGGTTTAGGGAGTCGGGTAATATGACCGACCGTCATACATAAAAGTGCGACTGAACACCGAGTACTTAAATTTGTAATTGATTGAGTAAGTAGAATTTTAGACTTATAAATAAGGTGGGGTTTAAGAAGAAAAGTGTCTTTATCACACACGTGCTGATAGTGTAGTAAATGCAAACTGAGGTAGAGAAGACCGACTTATTGTTTAGCACAATATTACAGAATGTCTTCAAAAAATATGAAAACCATACAGTAAATACTTCATTTGCACATTTCCCATCAGTTTCATTTATAACCTTATTTTCACTGAACATTTGTTGTGAAGATTTTAGTAATACGAAGCGTGCTAAATGCATAGTCATAGGTGAGAGCATTTCACAGTGCAACATAATAATAGCCATTAATACTGTTGGGGTAGAGTGTTCTTTAATAAACTGTGTAAGAAGAACAAAAGTACATTGTGAAAGTGGCATAATTGCGACACTATGTGCGTTTCCAAATAGACACTACGGCGAAGAGCGATTGCAGTCCAGAAACATACAGTACTTGTGATAATCTATAATCTTTTTCGGATCTGAACATACCAATTTCCTCATTGAATACTTTTTTTTGGCAAGTCAGTGATTGGTGAATACCTACTCATTTAAAGTATAGTAATAATTGTTTCGTCGTGTTAAATGCAATATTTTTCTTAATTAACGATTCAACCTGCTTCTATTCATTTCGATGTATACGTAGTATAACTTTCTTAATTATCTGCAGGAAGGTGAATTGCACTGTACAAAAGATAAATTAATCTATCAAACTACTTTAAGTAACAGAAATCAAGAAAATTGGATTATGATTGAACAAGAATATCGTGAATTACAGCGGCAGCATAGAATATTACAAAACAATTTATTGTTAAGTGAAGAAGAACGTTCTCGTGGCGGCGAAATGATGATTGCAGAAAATAATGCTGAATTTGAAGCAGCACGTGCAAATTATGAGAAAGAAATTGGCTTATTGAATGTAAGTTAAGTAAATAAGCTTTCGTGTATGCGTTTGTGTATGTTTAACACATCTTGTTTATTTATTTGAACAAATAAATATTGGTACAAAAGTTCACCGAATACATATACGCCACATAAGTCACTTGATGTGTGTGTGGGTTGGGATACTTCCCAAATTGAAACAGTTGGTGTTCCTTGGGGGTCACTCTCCGAGAATCCGACCCATAGGATGTAGTCCCATGGTAATCGGTGGCCAACCACATGTTTATGCGCTATTTGTCCCCTCAGAATCCTGGAGCCCGTGTGTACCACTGGTTTGGAATCAGGGTTTTACAACACCCCTAAGTGGATCCTCCGTGCCTACAAACCCGGCTAAAACACATGACATTCGCTTTTCATCCTCTCAATTTTGTAAACAACACCGGTGCCGCGAAAAGGCAGTGAGTAGGACTTCTGAGGCAGTGGTTGTTTACGCCTGGCTATATGAGAACATTTCGAAAGGGAGAGTGTTGGGGACGTTAGATCCCCAGAACTCACTTGAGAAAGGACCTAATTTTGTAATTTTATTTGGAAAATTTGAATTTCTTTGTTTTCACGCCAAAGGCGCTCTTGTCACCTTCATGTCGTATTTCCCACTGGGAAATATCTTAAATGCTACTGGTCCGTTGCGTCTTTTATTATGCTATTTGGTAACTCTCCCGAAGGATGGTTTTGTACTGTATATATAGGTTTTGAATTGTGTTTGCTGTTATCGTTCGTTTCTGGCTGTTTGCAGAATATGCTTCCCATTCCAAGCTTGTATTTCTCCCTCTACTTAGCGCGGTTGGGACGCATCAATAGCTAGCTTAGTAGTCTTTGGTCACCGAGTATTGTTTCTCGTTCGCAGATTAAGTGAACTCGTGACAGCTTCAACACTAGCAAAGAGCAGACTCTCCCCACCCTTGGTTGTAATTAGAGCATTTCGGGGCGAAATTCTGGTGCTTTGCCGACTTAGCTAGCCGGGTTCGACTGTGTTAGTTACTTTTCTGCTAACTAATAACTTGTGTCTTTAGTCTTTACTTAGCATATTTTACTTGAAATGTATCTGGATCGTGTTCAACAATGGAATCTAAGGTCTTAGTTTAAGACTCGTTAGCTGAATATCTCTGCACATAGTAATACCCATTACAATCTACTCACAATTCATATTTACCAATAGAGATTGATCGATTTAGTCTTGACATTTATACAATTAATTTGTATGTCGATTTGTTGAATGCTACTAATTCACAAATCAAATTACTACCAATTTTCACTATTCATTAACTGGTAAATAAATCACTTTTCAAGTAACTGAACTTCAGTGTTTCAATGATCATGATGAATTTTTTAAACTATCTAATCGCTAAATCTAATGGTTTAATTTCAATTAATTTGTAATTGTTGAACCAGTCAAATTATTATTAAACTCAACACTAAATGATAAAGCATCAGTAGGTGATATTTATATCTATGTGTATAATACTATGACACCAATCATCCTATGATATAGTTATATAATAATAATAATAATAATAATAATAATAATAATAATAATAATAATAATAATAATAATAATAATAATAATATTTATTTATAAAAAATGCTTTAGTTAATTGTTATTTGTTTGATAAAATTAACCATTCCCATGATACATAGGTGTTTTGTTCAATTATCAAATTGTGTATTAGTTACTTTAATTTATTTCAAATCTAACTAACCTATTTATTGATTATTTGGAGTAACCTGTTTCAGGGCATTGCTGTTACACTATACGAACTTGTTCATTATTTTAAATATAAAAAAAAACGAACCCCGATCATTTCAACGTTTATTAAATAATAATAATAATAATAATAATAATAATAATAATAATAATAATAATAATACGTATATTTTAGAAAACACTACACACCTAATGGACGTGATAACTATGGTATGTATTTATAGCATATAGTTAGTTACATAGTTATATAATATACCCTTGTGGGTCAGGGTAATTTTACATTGGTTTTCAGGAGAATCAGACACCATCCCGACTTTCACGTGACAACCCAAACAGTACAGCTCAATTCCGCTTCACAGGAGAACTATACACCATATAGGCGAAGTCGTACTGCTGACTGTAGAGGGGTGTGACAGCAGTAACGTGTTTCCCTCGGACAACCAGCATCTGCAGCGATGCTGCCTTCTCACAAGGAAGGAAATGGTTAGATAAGGTCGATCCTAAAAATGTCACACCTCACCTTACCTCAGGGATTTCCGTCTCCGGCGGTAAGGCACTTTGAAGAACGGAGCTAACACATAAAAAACCTCCCACAAAAAGGCCGTGCGCGATCGGCCTCTTGCAGTTGTCCCCTGGGCTCTGCGGTCACTCTCCCAGGCTGTTAAGGCCGACATTAATCCGAATTCATTTTCATGTTCCTCAAGAAATACGCTTGCACAATGTGGTCAGCCGGGAGGTTATATCATCCCTCATACCCGTAACAGCACATGAGGCCAAGTCAGTCACATTCAAATCCCTCCTACACCTCCAAATAAATCTCTTATCTCCATGACTAACCCTTCTCACGTCTCTTTATCACCTCGCACCGCTAGGGCAAACGATTCGGGTACGCGGAACGTTATTCCTAGTCTCCTGAAACTACGCTTTAAGATACACATAAGAGCTTTCAACGTCCGAACACTGTGCCAAATAGGACAACAGGCTTCCTTATCTAGAACTTTAAAGTCTCGCGCCATCGATGTGTGCTCCGAAACGCGCATACAGGATCCGAGTAGCGTCATTCACTTGACCTCACCATGCCAAAATAAAGAACCGACTCGATGTACGCTTCGTGTATATGGAAGCCCTAATTTTGCTTCCCGTGGCCTCGCCGGCGTAGGTATAGCATTGAGTCCTAGGGCAGGACTAGCTCTCTTAGACTTTATCCCAGTAGACAGTTGTTTGTGTGCTGTCCTACTGAACGGAACAGTAAGAATCCGAAAAGATAGGGACACTCGTCGTTGCCTCTTCGTCATCTCTGCCTACTCTCCCACTGACTGCAGCTCAGACGATGTAAAAGATGAGTTTTACAGAAAGCTCTCCGACCTTCTCCGAAAAGCTAGGCGCTCGGATGTAGTAATAGTGGCCGGTGACTTTAATGCTCAAGTAGGTAAACTAAGCGATAGGGAAAGACACCTAGGTGGATCGTATGGTGTCATGGCTCAAAGAACAGATAATGGCGACCGTCTGTTGCAGCTATGTTCAGATAACCGCCTGTTCCTTGCAAATACTAACTTTAAGCATAAGGAAAAACGTCTTTTAACATGGCGACCACTTAATTCGTACCAACGTTGGACCGAAATAGATCACATCGCTATCAGCCACCGATAGAGGGGCTCGATATAAGACTGTCGCTCATTCTGTAGCACATGGTTAGATTCAGATCATGCTCTAGTGCGAGCGCGTATCTGTCTGCGTCTTACTGGACGTAGGAAAATGCTGCAAGGAACCCTCTTAGGGTCCTACTTTATGGTGGTCAAGCTAAGGGTATATTTCAGGAACAACTAGGAAAACAGTTAGGCAGCCATGTATGTGATGCTCACCCCGAGGCAGCATGGAATCATATCCGACCAGTCAGATCGGATTACGTTCAGTTCCTAAATTCTACCTAAGACCTCAGTTAATCTCACTGCTAATACTGGACCACCATCCTTAAAAATCTCGAGTGAACCTGTCAGGGCCTGCTGCTCTCCCTCGTTTCAGATTTCCTATAGCTTTTTTATCTTCGTAAAGAGTCGGAGGACTTACATTAACTTGCCATTCAAGTTGACTGGAGATCGTGGGAAACCGAAGTGTGGCTGAAGGCCAGTTGAACTGATCCCTGAAGTGTTCTGCCCATCGATCCAATCTCCTGGATTGAGAATGTATAATATGTCCATCATTTTCTGAGATAGTTTCGCTAACAGTCGGGTTGCTATTACTGATTTCCTTAACAAATCTGAACAGTTGTCTGCTGTTACCTATTGCCGCTGCATTTTCCATCTCTCTTGCTTTCGCTACCCACCACTGTTCACAATCATTGCGTAGGCTTCTTGTCAGCTTGCGCATAAGCTGACTACGCTCCACCGACTGCCTCGACGAGCGATGTTTTATGATGTAAGAGTAGGTTGAAAGAAAGCTAGAGGTGGCCAAACCAAAACATGGCACAAATCCATGAAGTCACTGAAAAGTGGACTGAGCCATGTTGGTAGGTGTAAACTACCTGGTTGGAGACCGCGAGATGATAGCAACCGATGGTTAGAGACGTTGAATCACATGGCTCAAAATCCTTTGCAATGGCGCAGGTGCATTCACTCTTTGTGTTCTCTCAAACCCTATTGTTCAGAATTCTTCATGTCCTTTATTTTCTTTCTAAATTTATTTCACTGTATTATACTCCTTGAATAACATCTTCAAACCCTAATCTTTCCGATTACTGCTTATACTCTTACTACCTCTACCACTACGGAATTTGGGTTGACAACTGCCTCTCTGTGCTAATGTGGTGTGACAACTCGAACTGATGTACTTACGTACGAAGTTCCACGTTGTTACTGACTGAGTGATAGGCTTTAACGCTACAATTTGAATTGTACAGCTCAATCCTGTGGCGCAACCATATAGGTACCAAGCGCCCTGGTAGACTATTCACACAATTCATATGCACGTTCACGTCACATGTATATATATTCCGATCAGTGATCGCGTGAATCAGTTATCCACAGCATGAACAGGCCAGTATATAGCATATACATTATTTGTATTTGTTGTCGTTATGGTAACCTGTTGTGTGATAGTATAAAATGGTTATATTGATAAATAACATTGTTCAATGTCAGTTGGGCCACGTATTACTTATGCCCGAACACCGATTACCACGGCGTGCAATGCTAACCGGTGTTCGGGATAGTTGGAAGAAAGTTAGGGGTGGCCAAACCAAAACGTGGCATCAGTGCTTGAAGTCACTTACTTCTAGTCTGAGTCATGTTGGTAAATGCAGACTACTTGGTTGGGGTCCGCGTGACTATCGTAACCAATGGTTGGAGACTCTTGGTGACATGGCTCAGAATCGATCACAGTGGCGTCGGTGTATGCACTCTCTGTCTTCCCTTAAACTAAGAGATTAAAATCACTTCATATCTTTCTTTCTACGAACTAATTCTTTCTTCCTGTACTATATCCTTATTGCAATCTTTCTTTTATATATTACCACCTCTGAATTAACTACTTTTATGAATCCGGTGTCCATCTTGATGTGTTAATGAGGTATGGCAACTTGGACCGATGCATATATGTGCCTGGTCCTACGTTGTAGCTGACTGACTAAATGTCAGTCACAAATATGTACACATGTATATGTTCTTTACTACTTCTTTGTTCGTCTGAACTGTCACCACGAGTTGTCTCTTTTTCTGTTTGCTTTTAATTTTTATAAGATTCTCCTCTGTATCCTTCAGTTAGAGAATGTCGAATTTAACATGTATATTTGTCCCAGTTGTTGTGTTTCTAATAACTGAGGAGGAAGAAAATGTTAAACGTATGCCAACACACATCTATATGATGGGCTTTTAACTACAGACTTTTTATGATTGTTAGTGATACTGTCCACCTGTTCGAATTGGATAAAGCGAAACACTGTTCAAATATGTAACTTAATAATTACAAACTGACTCATTCGTCCAGATACAAATTTGAGTATCATTTTACTTCTGAAATTTGGTTATTTGAGTTAAACATCTGTTCTATGTTAAACAGATACTAATTGATAATTTGACTTACATGTATAAATGTTTATCCACTTTTTCTTGTTGATATGACTGAGTTTATTTATTATTTGAACACAAAAATATTGGTAGAGACATGTATGCGCTACACAAAGTAGTTATAATAAATGAGTGTGTGGTTTGGGACACTGTCCGTCTGCCAAAATTAAAACAGCTGGTTTTCCTAAGCGGCTACTCTCCGTCAATTCAACCCATAGGTCTTATCAACAAGGGAATGGACATAAAGTTAGATGCGGTCCCATGGTAGTCGGTAACCAACAACAGGTTTATTTGCCATTTGTCTCCTCAGGATCCTGGAGCTCATGTGCTTATTGGTTTGGAATCAGGGTTTTCCAACACCCCTAAGTGGATCCTCCGTACCTACAAACCCGGTTAAAACACCTTACATTCGCTTTTCATGCTCTTAATTTCGTAAACAACATCCCGATTCTCCGATAAGGTTCTTCCAACCACTCAATAGAATTAAATAAATATGTAAAGTAGGGAGTTTATATCTCACTAATCAATAACTCTATATGTTGACTTCTAATTCAACCACTTTCTATCATTTTATCATTACAACGTAATGTTTTTTCTGAACTTCTTTCTTTTCTTTTCTCAAGCAACAATTATTAGAGACAACATTTGAATGTCGTCGTCTAGAAGCAGAACGTGCTCGTGTAGCTGAACGTAATTCTGATTTACAACGTGAATTAGAAACGACTAGAATTTTGGTAGATTCATTAAAACAAAATTCGGAATGCAAACCAGTTGAATATTCGAATCATATTAGAAAAAGTGCACCAATTATCTCATCAAATCTACGTTTACCCTCTTCAATGCCCAATGGTGATAATAATAATAATGGTATTTGTAATAGTAATGGCTTGTATTCAAAGGGATATAAAGTCAATCAAAGATGTCTTAGCGATTCACTTGAAGATTGGGAGGATAGCGATCATGATCACGTTGATCTTAATGTTTCACCATCACATCAAATTCGATCATCAGTATATCCACATGACGTTAAGAGTAAATTAAATCATCACCATCATCGTGATTATTCGTGCATTGTAAATAGTCGCTTAAACGATGAGTCCCGTAAGCCAGAATATAATTATCCTAATAATAAAGAGTCAAGATATTTAAAGAGTAAAAAACGTCATTCAAAATTACGTACAGATTCAAAACAGTTAGATCGACTTGCTTCTAAAACACAAGAATTGGAAGAGTTTGCTATTCGATTGCGTGAACAATTTAATGAGGTAAAACTTAGTATTTTATTTCTAGTTACCCTATTTTTTTCATATTCTAATGTTCTATCACAATAACTGTGATTAGCGATTAGAAACTTTATGGGACACATCTCATCAGTCACCATGGTTCAAATGCATTAACACTTGACTTTCTTCTAGATATTATGCTTCAATATTACTTAATACTTCTTATTCCATCAATTCTATTCTTCCCGTATCTCTGCCTAAACCTAATCTTTTCTAAAATCACTAATACTGCTATTTCTACTACTCTGATATTTGTCTTGATAACGTTCATTTCGTTGTGCTGATATGGTGCGACAGCTTAAACTGACCCATATATGTGCCAAGTTCTAAACTCCTGACTGACTAAACGAATCTCTCATCTTGTTACCTCTTTTCAGTTAGTTTCATTGATGAGTAATATACTTGACATGTATGAAAGAGTACTGATTAACAGAAATCACTATGTTTCGTAATTTCTTCAACTTGGTCTATTCTCTTTTCATGAGTTTTTGTCTGCTGTACACATGCAATCAGTTTCTCAGTGTTTGTTTCGTTTATATGGTAGGAATTTCTTTGCCTTTGTTTTATGAACCTGTTTAACACACTATATTTATGTTAAATTAAATAGTATTCCTTAATTTGATATTGTACAGATCTTATCAGAGGAAGAGGAGAATTCTGAAGTACGTGTAAGAAATGTGATTCCCCAACTCTTCTGTATACGTATATTTATATACATGCATGTGATCAACGTATAATTAGCGTAGGCTTTTCAGCTCTTAGTTTATATCATACTTCCTATTTTAACGAAAATATGAAAATAGCTTTCCACTTTAGAATTGCATGCTAATGTTGACATCTTTTTCATATTTAAGATGCATGACCTTTATATATTAGACATCATTGTTCTTAAAGCTTACTAGGTAAGGCGAACAAAGTATACGGTAAGTTATGTAATCCATAGATCTATTATTTTAATTTCTATGTCTCATTATCAGAAAGGTGGTTTGTTTAACTCATGTATTAATTCATATACATCAAAGCCCCGTCTCTCATATTGTTAACTGCCATCATTCATTATTTTGTATTTAGTTAGTGCTTGATCATGTTTTTATAATGCTCACTCTCTTTCAAGTTGTGTATTTAACTCATCGCTTATTGGTTTATGTAATTGTTTGCGAGTCACACTAAATGTTAAGTACGAGTAGATACTTGGTTGTCCAAACCAACTTAAGTGTTGCAGGATGTAAACCTGCAACTTAGTGACTACAAGTCGACTGCTTTAACAACTGGGCTATCGGTTCACTTACATTTACTTCTAATTTAAATTCGATAAGTTTAATAGTTTCTCACAGTTCTTCTGTATAATATCACATCAAATGAAAATGAAGTTCAGTAAATTTATTCACTAAAATCTCGTTTTTCCTACATTTCTTTTATCGGTCATCTTTCACTAGCATCAATCCTCCACACAAGTTAATTCTTCATCTGTAAACGTGTATCCCTATTTCACGGATGTTCATAACAATCAACATGCTCTGAAAAATACTCCTTTAGTGATACCAAAGAATCAATGTCAGTTAAACGGTTTTAATTACGAGCTTGTTGATGAAGATGGTGATGATGTTGAACAAAGAGAGCAAGATACCGATGCTGATTCTTCAGCGTACACAGATTTAAGTCAAGTTTCTCCGGTATCTCAACCTGTTGATTCAGGTTAGTTTTGATGTTCAGATTGTTTTGTAGCCTGTTTTTTGTGATATGTTTTATTTATTACACTCTGTACGACTATGGCAACCTGGACTGATGCATATAAGTGCCTGGTCCTACGTTGTAGCTGATTGACTGACTGATTCAAAACAATTAATTCTTGTATACTTTCGTGATAAATTTGGCTTGTGTTTGCTGAGATTTTTATGATAGATTTCTTGTTTAATAAAATATTTGATAGACTCATTGATTTCACACTGTACGGACACTCGGAAATGTATCACTGCAAAGTTCAGTAACGTCTTTATTTCTCTAAAAGGTCCTAAAACGTAGTCTGTTCAGTACAGTTTTTCGTGCTTCGATTTTAATCATGCTTTTCACTAGTGGTATAAATAATAATAATAATACTATGCGACCGTTGTAATTGAAATATGTAACTAAATCCGGTTTCTAATCTGTCACCTCATGAATTTTGGACATTATACTTGAATCACTAAATCACCTCCTTTCTTAGGCTTATGTCTATTTTTACGTCATATATATTATGTAATGATGGTCCAATAATTTCATTAGTTACTGAACAATCATCAAACTCTATTTTTTTACGATCCTTCATTTATTTTTGGTATAAATGTTCGGAATAGAACTGTGTTTGGCAGAAGTTTTAAAGTTTCCATAATGTTGAGCAATACGTTTTGGTTTGTCATAGTGATAAACAAAATATTGGTGATGTTTATTTTATTTTATTTCAACACATAGATAATGGTACAAAGGGGCACCAAGTACATAAGCGCTACACAAATCTCATTTGATATGTGTGAGGGCTGTGATACTGCACGGGTGCCCAAACCGAAGCAGGTGGTTTTCTTAGGGGGCCACACCTGGAGCCTTCGACCTGAAGGTCTGATCCACAAGGCAGTGGAGCATCGTAAGGAGATGCAGTCCCATGGTAGCCGGTGACCAACAATTGGTTCATACGCCATTTGTTCCCGCAGGATACTGGAGCCCACATGTGCACCATTGGTTTGGGATCCGGTTAAAGCGCCGGACATTCGGTTTTCGTCCTGTCATTTTTGTAAACAATACCCCCGCCACGAGAAGGCAGTGAGTAGGACTTCCCTGGCAGAGGCTATATACGCGTGGCCATGTGAGAGCATTTGGAGAGGGAGAGCGGACTCTCCCCACTCTCGGCCGTACCATAGCATTTGGGGGCAACAACAATATGATGGTAGAGCTGGTCACCACACTCTACTACTCTAGAAGTAAACATCCAAACGAGGTGTAGTGAAAAGATAGCACAACTAATCATTAGGGTAGGTTGATTTCCTAATGAAGTGTAATCTTTTTATGAATAATATTTAGCATGAAAGTAGACATGATTAATGGGTGTATAAAATATAACTGGATTGTATGGTGAATAATTGAAATTCAAACTTAATTATTGAGTTTAGTTGTCGGCTGTCATATTAATACATTATAAGACAATAAGTTTCTGGTTCTGTTTTTCTTTCGATTTTTTGGTTGTTAACTTTTAATCAGATTCCGTTTTTGTCAATGATAAATACTGTAAATCAAAAATTTCAACCTTGTTCATCTAATCAATAGTATTGAGTATTCAGGTCATTAAGTCATACATCTAGGCTTTTCACATCATACAACATATTTATGTATATGTTATCATTGTTTACATTGCCAAATTTCTGACGATTAATAGTCATTATTACGATTATTTCAAGAGTTGACGTATTGAATATCTATAATCAACTTGGTGTATGTATATTTTTGTGTATATGTAACTATAACAACAACAGTAATGACAACAATTTACACTGTTGGTGTTGACATTATGCTTAAGGTGATTCTATATGAATGTATGCATTCTTCACACTGTTTATTTTAATGAATATGTATAGTATTTAACAAAATCCCGTTTCTCATTATTCATTTGTTCAATGTAAATAGTAGTTTGTTTACATTGACTACTAAACAAGATAACAGTTTATATAGACATATATACTCGTGAAATAATTATTGGAAATGATGCACTCATTGTTTGTAACAATCTACATTCGAAAGAAACTAAGTATGCTTCATGTAATTATCATTCTGTATTTATTAGTTAATATTTGCATATGTTTTATAGTTTTGTTCTTCTCAGTTGGTATGTCATCTCATCGAAGTCATCATATCTTCTTTCTATTTCATTATGTTTTATATTGTAAAGGCTGTTTAGCTAATCTCTACGGTTTTAATATTGAATTATTTATTTTAGTGTAATGCAGTAACCAAGTACTAATTTATTGTTTTTCGATTGTCATGACCACTTTTCATATCAAAATGGATGATATTACTAATACTTTAAACAAACTATTATGATCAGATAGTGTAACCAAAGTGGTTCAGTTAATTAATTAATTTATTTATTATTATCAGCTTTATTCAATATATAGCCTCTGCCAGGGAAGTCCTACTCACTGCCTTCTCGTGGCGGTGGTGTTGTTTACGAAAATGAGAGGACGAAAAGCGAATGTCCGGCGCTTTAACCGGATCCCAAACTGATGGTGCACATGTGCGCTCCAGTATCCTGCGGGAACAAATGGCGTATGAACCAATTGTTGGTCACCGGCTTCCATGGGACTGCATCTCCTTACGATGCTCCACTGCCTTGTGGATCAGACGTTCAGGTCGAAGGCTCGGGGAGTGGCCCCCTAAGAAAACCACCTGCTTCGGTTTGGTCACCCGTGCAGTATCACAGCCCTCACACATATCAAATGAGATTTGTGTGACGCATATGTATTTGGTGCCTCTTTGTACCAATATCCATGTGTTAAAATAAATAAATAAACAATTAACCAAGAATATAAATCTCCAATCAAGGCTTCAAGTTATGTTTTTTTATTCTGTGCTCATTTTTCTAAATTATATTTAATGTCGTTAGCATATTAAATTTGAACGTTATTGTATTGGTATCTTAATATCTAAAGCACTTGGTTTTTAACCTACAAGTTTCAAGTTTGAAACCTACTTTAGTTCGAACATCTAGATAGTTTGCATCATTAAATTCCATACCATTAATGTGATTTAAATTTGAATGTATTAGCATGTACTTGATGGATCAGTTAAGTCAGTGGTCTTGAGTGCTGTTAGAGGTATGAGGACGGGTATCACTTCCCGGTTGGCCACACGGTGGAAGGGTTCTTCTGGAGGTACCTGAAAAGGAAATTGGATTAAAGGTGGTCATAGTGACCTGAGAGTGTGAAAGTAGTGCCATAGGGACAACTGTTTGAGGTTGGTTACACACGACGTTTTGTGGGTAATTTTCGTGTTAGCTCCCTACTTGTTGAGACCCTACCTCTAGAGATGGATTTTAGTGTATATATTCGAACAGGCTTGTCTTGGACCATGAATGTATTTTTTTGTACTGAATTACGATTCATTGTTTGGTGATTTCTAATATTTTAACCTGTATGTTACTACTGATTACAATATGGTATTTCTTTGCTTTAATGCGTTCGTTTTTTTCTACAGGATGCCAGAATACTAAGCTAACAACAAATAATTTACAAACTAACACACCACATAATGGTCAATCGATGCTTCAACATCACTCGCAATCTGTCGGGTTTATGCCATCAATCTCGAAGAATTTAAGGAATAGTTCCCCCTTATCTTCTGGTATTTATTATTATTATTATTATATCTTGTTTATATTTTGCTTTAAAATTTCTGCACATTTTGTTCATTTCTTTTCATTGATCTTTAGTTTCTTTTTACAGTGACTACATACTATCAATTGTATCATTGTGTTATTCAGTTCTATTTGAGTTCACTTATTTGTTACTCTGACTTTTAAGATAAATAATCTTACTATGATACTGGGTTGATGGAATTTATTGGGTTAGGGAATCAGCTTTGTAATATTGTTGTTGATATTTTTTTTTGAGAATATCTCGTTGAATTTCTGGGTTCAACGCATGATGATGAGTGTACTAATATCTTCAGGGCGATAGCTTTTTACGATTTCCGATGTATCCAGCCGTTAATAATCCGATCCAAGGCGTAAATAGGTACGTCAACTGAGAAAAGCTAAGGGTATCCAAAAAAGCCACAAATAAGGAAATGAAACATTCGGTAAGAAATATCAACTATATGTAAGTGACATTCATGTCACATTCTTGTCTAGTCGAGCGTATTTTGCGGATCTAACTGTATGCTGTTCTAGTATAGGAGATAGTAATAATCACCCTTGTTGGGTTTCCAGCCACAATTTTCATTGTGAGAGCTGTTAATATAATCTGGATTTGTTTTAGCTTGTAACCCTGATGGTTGAGAACCACTGTCTTCATTATTAATTTACTACATGTTATATTTATATAGTCGTGCATTTTTGCTGATCGTGTTCAAAACGATCATTAAAGCTTCTCAATCATAAGCCAACTTAACTGTTAGAAAATATAGAACACCAACGTAATGCTTTATATAGTATCCTTATCTTAATGACAGTGTAGATTTATAGCTCTATCGAAAATATATGTTTATACACTGTATTCCTTATTATGAAATAGTCGAATTGAATTAGTCGTATATAATAATACTACTACTAATAATAAAGTCCTCTTAATTAAGTAATATGATCGATTCACATACAACACACATTAAACAAACAATTCAATCTACTGTAATGCACAAATTTATTATTATTATCATTATTACATTTTCAAGAAAATATGTCATCTGTTTTAACTGTCATTTCTTTATCCATGTATCATTGGATGATGATTATCAAGACGTTTTCATAGAAAAAAAAATGATCCTCTTTGTTGCTATAGGTGTATATATATCTATCTATCTATTGATGAATTGAATCAAATGAAATACAATTTTGTATTATAGCTTGATAGATATCATTTTTATTTCATAATCATTTAATTTTTTTTACAGAAAGGTGGGGGGGGGTACAGAACTGTATTTCCAATAAATTATTAGTTGATTAAGCTAAGCAACTCAATATTAACACATTACTGCTTGTATTTGCACGGTAGTTATCATGAATATGCAATCACTTAACAATATTAAAATTTGTGATATAGAAGGTTCGTTAAAATGACTTACGTTATGGTTCGCATATACTGAGATTTTAAATAAATAATCGTTAAGAGTGAAGAATGTGTAGATGGTGGTAGCTTCTGTGTATCTGATGAGTTCATCATTTTACATAACTGCTAAACATTAAGTATCATAAACTGATTGTAATAACCATAATTTATTCATTTGTTTGAAATGTGGTATGATGTGGTATGATTCTCTCAAATTCTGCTTAGGATAGTTCTATTGTTAAGTACAATAAAAATGCTGATAAGATCTTGATATAATCTAATACAGGGATTATATTTAACATTCATTAATTTGACTAAATGAATTACGTGAAATACATTTTAATGAGGATTATGATAGTCGTGTGAAATTTAACTATTATTTCTTTTAGATTTAGTTTGTAATATTCTCAATTCTATTGTTATTTTAGCATTTCGATTCAATGGTTCCGGTTCTAGACTTTCTGACCCAATACCATCTTCTTGGAGTTTCGGTAACATGATTATATCTTTAGTCTCTTTACGCAACATGTATATCCTATGGCTTAATTAATGCATGATTGAATTTAATCTACATGTTTCATCGACGCATATTTACTAAACCTTATTTAGCAATGTTGTCTGTCTCTTTAGCAGGGACTTGGAACTTTTTATAAAGCCCTCACATTAACTGATATCCATATTCTCCTTCATTTTTACCAGCAATCCATTTTTCTTTCATTCAAACTGTGTATCTCTTTATTGTCTTTGTTGTTTTGGTTTTTATTACCATATTCATTTAATGCTTTGGTTATAAAGCATGATCAAGTATGTTTCATTCTAATTTACATGTTATTAATCATTGTGTGTATTTTGTTTTAATTTAATTAGATCCTAATCGATTAAAAGAATTACATCTACGTAATCGATTACAACCTTCACATTTACGATCAAGTTACCCAGTTGAAACTCAGGTTAGTTGGGCATTTTTTCTCTCTCGTTAGTTCCTCACTGTTGAAATTTTACAATGTTTATATTGATAAAACAAAAAGTGTGGATGATGAAGTTGGATTTTGTTGTAAATCATTGCAATACATTACTTACACTTATTACTCCTCGTGAAGGAGCATAGGCCGTCCACCAGCATTCTCCATCCAACCCTGTCATGGGCAATCCTTTCCAGCTCTCTTCAGTCATTATTCATCCTTTTCATATCTGCTTCCATTTCCCGACGTAATGTGTTCTCTGGCCTTCCTCTTTTCCGCTTCCCTTCAGGATTCCAAGTTAGGGCTTGCCTCGTGATGCAGTTTGACGATTTGCGTAATGTATGTCCTATCCATTTCCATCGTCTTTTTCTAATTTCTTCTTCATCTGGAAGTTGATTTGTTCTCTCCCACAAAAGGCTGGTGCTGATCGTGTCCGGCTAATGGATGTTGAGTATCTTGCGTAGACAACCATTTACAAATACTTGTACCTTCTTGATGGTGGTTGAAGGTACAAGTATTGAAATCCATTGGTTACAATAATATCAATTTTATGAAAATACGAAGCATTGTGAATCTCTCTGATGTTATGCAATACGACTTTTAGATACTCTACCTTAAGTTTCACACATTTCCTATGACAGAATAACCTAAACTAAAGTTAGGGATTATTGCCTATTAAGTTAAAGCTGAATTCTTCAACAAATGATGTTTCAACCTCAAGTCTTCTCAACTCAAACCATTTAAACATCATTATTGTTTAACATTTTTAATGCTATCGATACTACTATTGTTCCCGCTCCCTTTTTATGTATCTTATAAGTTTCAATTGACAGTGCTTATTTGATAAAGCGGGATTTAATCTAGAGTGAAGTCGACTTCTCTTAGCTTGAAGTGATTCGCTTCAGCCTCAATGCGAATGATCGATCCAGGTTCCTCCTTTTGCTCACTATCATAGTTGCTTGTATTTCACTTTTATCTGTCAGCAACACATCCTGTTCCCATGCCATTTTTAATTGTAAACACTTCTAATTACTGGACAATTCATACAAACTACGTTTTCCAATTTTATAATGTATTGAATTGATATGTTCTATATCTAATCAACCTGCCAATAAATATACCTATACATACATACATAAAACAGATTGCTCGTACTGACATTATACTGTCTAAGAAACAAGGTCTCACACCTTATCAATCAAGCTGCAATAAACCCACTAGCATGAATAACTCGTAACGCGTGCACTATGCTTTGATGTTAGGTGGTTAATGGTAGTCTCTAGGGTACTCCTAGACTTACATTTTGTGCTAGTTGGTCCTTATCATCAAGGCGTACCTTAAATCTTAGTGGAACTGATATTCCCTGTGTGATGTGAACTCCGATCACCCAGCCTCATAGTTCGAAACGTTACCACTGAGCTAACCGAGATTTAACTGACTTATGGGACTTAGATCACTGTGTACTAACCATATATTTAAAATGATTTAGAACTGTTGGCACTGTTCTCTAGTTGAATAACTTAGATATGTGGTGATCAGCTTAAAACACAACACTAACTAAGCCAAACTACATTATCGTGCTACTTACCTTCGTGATCTATAATACTCGATAAACACTAAAGATTTTACAACCAACTCTTTTGTGTATATTGTTTCATGCCCATAGTTATAGAATTCTTATTCCCCCCCTCATTACAGGTGATCAATTCAAATGATATAGTTGGCACTTTGAGCCAAATGACTACCGACAACGTGAATCAATCACCTAATCGAATCAGAGCGAGTGGTCGAAAAATGCATCGTAATAATTCTCACAATAAAGAACCTCCTGTAAGCAATGTTGGTAGCAATCCCACTCCTAGAGCTGTTCCCTCTTCATTATCAAATGATTACCAAAAGAATTCGCATATCAAATCTAGGCACGATAATAATTTTGAACTAGAATCAACGCCTTCACCATTAGCTGCTGGTTATCAACCCCTCCCCAAAGATATACAATCGTTTAGTGAAGCACTTATCTCTGCATCTGTGGATGGTAAAGCTGTGGATTACGTGTTAACTACTCATCCTAATCTTATCAAGTCTGCCAATACTAATAACGATAACAATAACAATAATAATAATAACAGTAATGGCTGTAAATCATCACACTCCTTGTCTTCCAGTATCCAGAATGTAAATATCCCAACTTCGGATAGAAAACCTGTGAGTATCTACTTTCTCTATATGTCTTTGCATGAGTTTTTGGTACCTGAATATCCCCTACTTCCAGTGTCTTAAACAAAGGTCACTAGATTGGGGGCTATAAAATCTTATCTTTGAGTTGTTATTTGACTTTATTTATTTATTTGAACACATAAATATTGGTACAAGGGGGCACCATATATATATGACTTAAAATATACTCATTTTGAGTCCTACAACTGAGATATATCTTACAGATGCTCAGCCACCGCTTATCCATATATCCAGTGATGTCTACTATAAGAGTACGTTAAGAGAAGACTAAGGTGGTGAAGCGGAAACGTAGCACCAGTCCATAAAGTCAGTGAATGTTAGTGTGATCTATGTAGGGTGATTTGAATTTCCTGAGTGGAGACCCTTAAATGATATTGTAGTAAATGAACATTCAGGTGAGGAAAACCGATTTATTGTTTGGTGCACAACCACACAGTGGTTTAGCGAAATGTGAAAATCATGCATCATTTGCACATCTTTTTTTAATTGTCTCTTAAAAGCTTCCTTGTTCCTTCATTCCTTTTATTTTGATTGCTTTCAATTTCCTTCTCTCTTTTCATTTCAATCTTCTCAACTTTCTGTTCTCAGAAATTCCACTTACGACTGGTCGTCCTACACGCTACTCATATCTGCAAACATGAGTAGCATACATCTCAATATAACTTGTAATCGGCTATCATCATTTTTGATCTATATTTATTACCAATTTTCATGACGACTTGGGACGGCTGTGATACGGTTAATAAAGTAACAGTCGTCGCTCATCAGTGAGTTTTCAGTCAGTCAGTCAGCTACAAAATAGGACCAGGCACATATATGCATCGGCCCAAGTTGCCACACTTCATTAGCACAACAAGATGAACACTAAATTCATAAAGTAGTTACTTCAATGGGAGTAATATATAAAAGAAAGATTGCGTATATGGATATAATACAGGAAGAAAGAATTAGTTGATAGAAAGAAAGGTACAAAGCAGTTTTAATCTCATACTTTAGGGGAAGACAGAGAGTGTGCACACCTACGCCATTGTGATTGATTCTGAGCCATGTCACCCAGTGAGTTTTCAGAAAGGTATTTTGATAAGCTTGATCTTTGGTGCTATGTTAACATAATTTGACTGTTTGTTAGTCATGCAAATTATAAAGCTTGAATATATATAATGCTCTCACCCATTGTATTCATGAAACTCTGGAAACGTTTCCATGTGAAGCATTTGCAATTGTGCTTTGGTTTATTTGCTATCCAGTTATGTATAATTGTAACATTTTTAGTCTTTCTAATTAAAGTTCAAAATCTAATTCTTACTCACGGGTATCGACCTAGAGTGTTTATTTATTTACATATTTGAACATATAATTATTAGTACAATAGGGCACCACATATATATATGCGCCACACTGACCTACAGTGAAGCATCTCGAAAATCAATGATAATGAAATAATTACATTTCTCAAGTCTTCCAAATCTTGGATTTCAATATTATTTCATACTTTTCATTTGTTTGTATTAAATACCTTTTCTTCTACATCATTTTTTTAAAAAAATTTTGTCAATTCACTCTCACTATGGTGATGTTGACTCTTGATCTGAATATTACTAACTAGACGGCTTCACAATATGTGATTGGTGTTCCAAAGGCATTTATGTGCTTAGTGTCTGATTCGTAAAACAATCTAATCTTAATTCTTTATTTTGTTTAAGATGGTTCTGTGATTGGGGTTGATTCCTGATGATGAAAGCAACCTGTGGATTAATCAACTTACAAAATTCATTATATTTTTAATAATTTAGACTTTTTATTTTGTATATTCTTATGTGTTTTGTCTTGCTTTTAAAAAAAAAATCAATATAAGGGATTCTGTAATACTATCCCTGATACATTTGCGAAACATAACAAAAATCGTACAAGATGTAACGTGAATGAACTAAAAATCGACACTGGTACTGGCGGTGGTTTATCCTCTGATAATGAAAATATGAATCCTCCTTTATTAAATATTGCCTGCCGCAGATTCACTGATGCAGATCTGTTCGTTAAACCATTGGATCCTGTTCATGTTCATCGTCATAGAAGTAAAAAAGTTGATACATATTCTACTCCACGTACTAATGGTAATTCACCAACCAGTTCTGCACAAAGTGTTGATGATCTTAGTGGTGCGTCAAGTATTCGAAGTAGTAAGGTTAGTATTGTTGCAATTTTATTTTAATTTATACTTTAAGATAGTGTATTTATTTATGCTTCAACAGAGTTTAGGAATTTGATTTCACCATTCCACTTACTATAGTTTGAGAAATGGATTAGTATTTTTAGCTCTTATCTAACAGATTTCGCTCATTGTATCAAAAGACATCAACCAGTAAGTCACAATTTCACGCTCAATGTCACCTAATTTGTTACTTTTAGCTGAGAAAAAAGACAAGTAATTAACTGTTGTTTTGATCAGTCGCTGCTTCCACTATACACAACTATCGTGTGCACGATTGTGCAATAAGTTGTATGAGGGCTAGCCATGCATCTTAACCCAGCAATCCTCATTAAACAATAACCTGAGTCCTCATTTGACCTACACCGACGTAGCTACATATCTTGGCACGGATTCAGAAGGCTAAATTGGATTTTGCCAATTTGCGTCACTTGTGATGTAGGCAAGATAACTGTCTGCGAACCAGTGAACAAGTTTACTGCGCAGCAATTCTCCACGTCCTAATTTTTGGGTGTGAAACATAAACATTAAGAATAGAGGATGCTCGTAAGTTACTACTGTTCGGTCATAGGTGTCTTCGAGCTATTGGTTGTGTATTTTGGACCACTGAGTAAGCAGTGTCTGTGTTAGGAATATGGTGCCTAGTAAGGATGGGCGACCAACTGATGAGGTAGTAAATCTTCATCAACTGAGGTGGTCGGGATATGTGTTATGTGTACTCAGCCACTGCCTACCTTGACGGCCGATGGTTTCTAGTGTAGAAACAGGCTGAAAGAAACTAGGGTTTGCCAAACGAAGAAACAGCATCAGTCCATGGAATCATCAACAATTGAACTAAGCCATATTTAATAGATACAAACTACCTGACTGGGGGTCGTTATGATTCTCGTAACCAATGGTCAAATAGGTTGAATTGCACGGCCTGAAATTGTCTGCGATTGCATAGGTGAATCTGTTCTCTGTTCTTCAAATTCTGAGCTGAATCCCTCATAACATGTTCGTGTTTTTACCCGAATAATTTGTACTTTTTAAAAATTTATCTTCGATGCCGTCTTTTCTATTACCACTGATACTGCTGCTGCCTCCGAAATTTAACCTGAAAATTTCATCTCTGTATGCTATTGAGGTATAGCAACTTGAAATGATGTACATACATACTAGGTTCTACGTTATAACTAATTGATTAAATCATTATGAACTATACTAGCTGTCTAGAGGGTTTTTGGTATAAACATGTTGTATGCCATTACTATATGTATCTGACTTGCTCGTAAAGTGAATTATAAATGGGTTATGAACATAATGAAGAGAATTCCACTTTTTTTGTTATACAATTCTTTGTTTGACTCATTTTCATGAATGGTATTAGAGTTCTGATACTTCTTGAATACATAAACATTTAGGTAGCTTCTTAAGAAATCATCTTTCGTTACTTCAACCTAAATGTTTAATTTTCAAGTTAGTGAAGCGATGTCACTAGATGCTGTAGCGTCGTAGTTATCAATGTTCGTACTCCATCTTTTTCCACCTGATTTTATGTCTTGTCTGCACTAGTGTTTTTGAATCAAACGATTTTGGTTCTCCTATGCATTTATTTATTTAAACACATAAACATTGATACAAGGAGGTACTAAAAAGATATGCGCCACATAAATCGTTCGATTTGTATGAGGGCTGGAATACTGAAACAGATGGTTTTTTTAGGAGGTCACACCGTGAGCCTTCAATCTACAGGTCTAATCTACAAGGCAGTGGAGAAACGTCAGGAGATGCAGTCCTGTGGTAACCAGTGACTAACAATAGGTTCATACACCATTTGTTCCCTCAGGATACTGGAGCCCATGTCGACCATTAGTTTGGAACCTCTATATCTTGTATATTCATCATTAGCGTGATTTATTTACCAAACACCTGTATTCGTCATTTCATTTATAGTTTAACATACTCTCTCTATGTTAAGGTATATGTTATAATTGTATAATTCAAGATAGGAAACAAAGTCTCATCCCCCCATCTTCAATGTTTCATTAATCTTATTATTTTCTCAATTAGATTGTATGTATTGTTGTTAGTTATTTTTATTTGTTGTTGTTGTTGTTGTTGTTGGCTAAATTACTACACTATTGTGTATATAAACATTCCAAATTATGTAACCTACTTCTTCTTTTTTTTTGTTTAAAGAATTTTTCATATAAAATTGTATCTTTTATCATATTTATCATGGTTGTCTTCTTTCCAAAAAAGAAAAAAAAACAAGAAAGAGAAAGAGAAAGAAATATAAAATTAGTAATTGCTACTAAATCAGTATACATAATCTGCACTTACTCCTTTCTCTATATCATCTCTATATGTGTATGTATGATATTGGGATAGTAAAAAATGTGTATATCTTACTACTACTACTACTACTACTACTACTACTACCACTACTACTTACTATGTTAATGATTGACAAGTTAACTGATTGAAACAAAGTACAGAATTGAAATTTCTTTCTTTACAATTTAACATTTAAGAAAAAAAACAATAAAGAGAATACTCTCCTTTTTCTTTTTCATAATTATTTCACTAATCTTTGATGATAATCATTTTTTTCTTATAGTTCGATCTCGAATCCGTAATCAATTATCAATATAAAGTTTAATAGTTTAAGTTATTATATCATAAATGAACATACTTACTTAGTTAGTTACTTACTTACGACGGTTATTCGCAATGGAGCATAGACCGCCGACTAGTGTTCTCCAACCCACTCTGTTCCTAGGTCTTCTATTTCTAGTTCTATCCAATTGTTGTTTCATTCTTATTATGTCTGTCTCCATTTCTCGGCATAATCTGTTTTTTTGCTTCTGCTTTTATTTGGTCTTGAGGATTTGAAGTGAGGGCTTGTCCTGTGACACAGTTAGATACTCTCCTTAATGTATGTGTTCTATCCACATAAATGAACATAATAAGTAGAAAATTAATCGAAATCATAATGCTATCCATGATAATATGATTAAAAAAATGCTCATATGAAAGTATATTGAAACTTAAGATCTGAAGTGACATTATTGGGATTGATTTTTACACCATTTTATCTAAATAGTCTATATTTCATTGAATATCTCGAATCACACATCAATTCAATATTTTCAAGGTGTTATTGTTTGTTTGTTCGTTTCGTTTACCAAACGTATCACTTTCACTTCAAATCTATAGATTTATACATTTATTCCTATAGAGATTTCATTCACCTAGTCTAACTTTTAGTTATTCGTGTAAAACAACACCTCATGAGGATCATGCTCATAATCATCTTAATTATTGTTAAACTAGTTGTTGTAATTCTGGAGTACATTTCTTAAGCTTCCTTATGCTTGTTACCAGCCCAATTTAATTTTTTTCTATCCAGATACAAAACTACAAATGACGTAATCACTGAAATCAATTTTCGATTTCATGTGTTCTATGCTGTTTATCTATTTGAAATCTGTCTTTTTTATTCTTTAGTAGAAAAATAAAATTTTATAATATATGAACCATTTATGCTTATTTATGAAGTGATTAGCGTTAATTCAATGTAACAAAATACCCCGGAAACACATGGAAATATTGTATAATGATTGCTTTTAGTTCGTCGTTTGTATGTAATCAAATCTCACGATATAGATTTCTCAAAATGTTCATTGAATATATCTTATTTGCAGGGATTCAGTCAGCTACAATATAGAACTAGGCACATATATAAATCCATTAAAATTGCCACACCTCATTAACACAACAAGATGAACACCAAATTCATACGAGTAGTTAATTCAACGGTAGTAATATATAGAAGAAAGATTGTGTACAAGGATATAGTACATGAAGAAACAATTACAAAGAAAGATATAAAGTAATTTTAATCTCACGATTTAAGGGAACACAAACAATGTATACACCTACTCCACTGTGATCGATTCTGAGCCATGTCACTCAGAGTCTCCAACCATTGGTTACGATAGTCTCGCAGACCCTAATCAAATTGTCTGCATCTACTAACATGGTTAAGACTAGAAGTTAGTGACTTCAATGAATAATGCCATGTTTTGATTTCGCCACGCCTAACTTTCTTCCAACCGTCTCCAACACTAGTCAGCATTGTGCATCTTGGTAAATAGAGATCTTTTACCTGTCTTGATTCACTGGCCATTTCAACGTTATTTTTCTTTCTTTATAATAGAAAACAGATGTTAAAATGTTTCAATATATATAGTGCATTCAGAATGTGGCATCAGTCTATGAACTTATTAAATGCAAACTATAAAAGCCTACTGATTCAGGTCACTGATTCTATCGAGAATAACTTTGTGTTGACATATTTCTATAAGTTAATGGAAAAGAAAAAAACCCATTTCACTTCACTTCATTAATTTAAATGACGGGAAACAAAATAAAACATCTTTAGGGGGTCAGCTATCCATTTAATGTTAACAAAACAAACCTATAATATAATGTATTTGTTAAGAGGTTAAGTATTCTATGACACCATTTTGACCTTTGAAGAAACTGTTCATGAATTCACTTTAATTGTAGAAGAATCTGAAAATACTAGTAACAACACTAATATTGTACTTTACTCGTATTATTTTGTGTCAAAAATTCACATTATTTACTCTTAAGGTATAAGAATTAACTATGGTAACTATATGACAATTATTTATTTCAGAAGGGGTTTTTATGGGTGTTATAGTAATTCTAATGGTTGAGATTATGAGTCACTGGAAGCTAGACAACCATGGAAAACTTGGAACCCTAGACTGATAGGTCCTTAGTTCGAGTCCCGGTAGGGAGAATCGTGGATGTACACTACTGAGGAGTCCCACAATAGAACGAGTCGGCCGCTCAGTGCTTCCGGGTTTTCCATGGCTGTCTAGCTTATGATCTCAACCATTGAAATTATCATAATATCCACAAAACCCCTTCTCATATGAATCAACGTATGCTCACTAGTGACTGGCTTCAAGCTGTATTTCCTGGAGTTCTAGTGAGAAGTTGTTATCAATTGAGTTCAACCAGGTATGTTGTGAGATAGTAGCTCACTGAAAACACTGGTGGATGTGTCGCTCTATTTCGTGGATTGGTTGAAGTTAGACATTAACACCGTTGGATATCGGCCAACTCAGTGGTCTAATGGTTAAACGCTTGCGCGCGAGACTGATAGGTGCTGGGTTGGAATCTCGTTAGACGAGACCTTGGATCTGCAATGCTGAGGAGTCGCACATTAGGACAAAATGACCTTCTGGTGCTTCTCAGTTTCCCATGGTTTTCAAGCTTCAATTGACTCATGATCTCGACCATTGAAATTAGTTCTTCGATGATTTTCTTGAGAACTTTTCAAAAAAAATAGTTTTGTTCCTTAATAGTGTTTATGTATTTTACTTCACTTTGTAATAGCTCAGTGATCATTTGGCTTAACATATTTCTTCTAATTTTTTTTTCATCACCTTTACACAGAGTTCAATCGCTTTCGAAATAAAAAATGATCAAAAAGTGAATGTACGACGTTTACCAGCTCCAACTTCACAACTATCCTCTCAATATCATAATAACAATAGTGATAACATCAAATCACGGAAATTAGGACAATCAACTAAGAAATTAAATCATTTCAATTGTAAATCTGCATTTTCTTCATCTAAACTAACTACATCAACTCCATTAATCCCTCAATAATTTCCTACTGTCAACCATGTATGTACATTATATTTAGTGTAAGTGGATGTCATCTTTTATCATATTTAAAATTTTATTGACTGTTTCATGTTGTATAAGAATCTTTTAATGAGAAATCATAGGCTCTGCAATATATATGAATCTTTAGACTTGTATAGTTCCTAACTTGACTATTTCATTGTTGTCACCATTTACGCCTGAGCCCTTTTTTTGTAAAGTTTTTGCTGAAATACTATAAATTATGATAGAAACAATATCAATGACTATGGAATCATGATATGACATTAATCTATTTAAGTTAAATATTGTTTTTTTTCTCTACTGTGTAGTGAAATATTTCATCATCTTTTATATCCTTCTAATCAATCTCCTTTTGTACTATGGTGCGTGCTGCTGATATCGATAGATATAAGTACTATGTATCATTGTGGTGAACACGAACATCAGTGGGGGACCATCGAATGTATTTCATACAAAATTGCAGGACTTGCTAATAAAATCTAACAATCAAACAGTAAATACGTAATTTGCGAAATTTCCATCAATTGACTCATAATGAACCAGACTTCATTGTTCTTGAATTTTCATACAAATTGCATTCTGTTTTGCTTCTTTACTGTTCGAACCTCTTGTCTCTCTGCTGCGGGACATTCTGTTCCTGACTAACACCATATACTACTTATATCAATATAAGTAGCACACACCACATCATTCGAACGTGACCAACAATTGGTTCATACGGCTTTTGTTCCCACAGGATGCTGGAGCCCATGTGCACCATTGGTTTGGAATCCGGTTAAAGCGCCGGACATTCGGTTTTCGTCCTCTCATTTTCGTAAACAACGCCGGTGGCGCGAGAAGGTAGTGAGTAGGACTTCCCTGGCAGAGTCTGTATACAAGTGGCCATGTGGGAGCATTTGGAGAAGGAGAGCGGATTCTCCCCACTCTCGGGCATTTGGAGGCAAAGTCTGAGATGGTTGATTGATATTTAGCAAATGAAGTATTTACTGTATAGTTCTCAGATTTCACTAAGTGATTATGTAATATTGTGCTCAAATAATAATAATGATAATAATTAGTATCAACTATTTTATAATTGCTTCGTATATTAATAATAACAGTAATACCTGATTAGATAGTAAACAAATCATTTATTCTTATTATTTTTGTATTTAGATATTTTTGTGATCTGTATTGTTCACATTGAACCGCGAAAAATAAGCTGGCCAAGTATCGTCATGAACTTCATCTAAGAAGCTAGTAATTTTCTCTTTCAATTCCCTCATTGGAATGCATTCCAGTGAATAGTCTTACTTTCTTTCTTTTTTATACATAACTCTCTCTTACACACATACATATATACAATCACACTGTTTTATTGTTCCTATGTTTCATAAACCTTGATGCTACTTACCAGAATCCACAATCTTGCTGATTTACTTTTTTTTCCAGGTTTTTTGTACATTCGATTTCGTGTGTGTGTGTGTGTGTGTGTGTGTGTCTGTATTTACCTTTTCTTTGTGTCTTCATTCAATTGGTGTCGAATACTGTTGAATTTTTCATTTTGCCTTCTTTATTACTATTATCATTCATCAGCATCATCAACACCACTCTCATTAACATCTCTCTGTGTAATGCTTTTTATTAATTTATTTTTTTATAGAATTTTTAAGGTATACACAAGAAAGGGGTGGGGTGGGGTGGGGGAAAGACTAAGAAATAGAAACTTATTAGCTGATCCCGGTTCTTCATATTTTTGTTTCCCTTTTTTTTCTAAAAAAATATAAAAAAACTATTTTATTCTACTATTGAAAGTTGTATATTTTGTTGAATAATGAAAAAAAAACAACCAAAAAATTATTTCAAGAAAAATATAGTTTTTACAATAAAATAATGTGATTTTCTTTAATTCAACTGTCCAACAACAGTCAATCAGTAACAACGTAGAACTTTGTATGCATGTATGTACATCAGTTCGAGTTGCCACACCACATTAGCACAGAGATGCAGTGGACGATTCAAATCCCATAGTGATAGAGGTAGTAAAATTATAAGCTTTAATGAGGAAAATTTGGGTTTCAAGATGTTATTCAAGGAGTATAATCCAGTGACACAAATTTGGAAAGAGAATAAGGAAACGGAAATGAAGAATTCAGAAGATTAGAATTTCGGAGAACACAAAGAGTGGATGCACCTGCCTCTTTTGTAAGCGATTTTGGACCATGTCATCCAGCAACACTTTTCAATAATAAAACATTGATGATAGAATAAAGCGTTGAAGAATCGAATGATTAGTAATAGCTAAAGCTATAACATAGTAATTATCTTTTGAAATGAATTGAAAGATGATAAGAAATGTGAAGTATGATTTCGATATGAATAAGGGTATAATTACGTGATTACAATTAATAAACATTGACTGAAATTATTGTATAATGATTAATCTGATTAATTTGATAAAGGGTTGAATTACAATTCTTCAAGATTTATTAGTTTCTATGTTAGTCAAATAATAAAACCTGGAAGGTGTTAGTGCTGATTAGCACGACGTGCAAAGCTAACCAGGGTTTTCAATAAAGTTAGGCGTCGCCAAATCAAAACATTGCATCATTCATTGAAGTCACTAACTTCTAGTCTTAACCATGTTAGTAGATGCAGACAATTTGATTAGGGTCTGCGAGACTATCGTAACCAATGGTTGGAGACTCTGAGTGACATGGCTCAGAATCGATCACAGTGGAGTAGATGTATACACTGTTTGTGTTCCCTTAAATCGTGAGATTAAAATTACTTTATATCTTTCTTTGTAATTGTTTCTTCATGTACTATATCCTTATACACAATCTTCTATATATTACTACTGTGGTATGTGCTACTTACATTGACATAAGTAGTATATGATGTTAGTCGTGAACAGAAGGTCTGGCAGCAGAGAAACGAGAGGATCGAACAGTAAAGAATGGAAACAATGCGATTTGTATGAAAATTCAAGAACAATGAAGTCTGGTTCATTATGAGACAACTGATGGACATTTTGCAAATTACGTATTCACTGTTTGATTGTTAGATTTTATTAGCAAGTCCTGTAATTTTGTGTCAGATACATTTGATTGTCCCCACTGGTGTTCTTGTTCACTTCACTACCATTGCATTAACTACTGCTATGAATTTGGTGTTCATCTTGCTGTGTTAATGAGGTATCGCAACCTGGACCGATGTATATATGTGCCTAGTCCTTCGTTGTAGCTGACTGACTGGAAGGTATTAGAAGTATGACGTATCACAAGCTAATGAGAATTAATTAGCTTTATTATACAGTAGGTTTAACAAGATCAACAGTTGAATACATTTGCTTCATTGCAACTGATCTTATTAAAATGAACTTCATTAGTTGACGAACGTGATTCTGGCTTTGCAGCGCTTATGGAAGATTGAGCATGTAACTAATATGTTGATTATAGACAGGTGATGGACTTCTATGTAATAAGAAACATATATGTATCTATGAATTACCTTTTTAATATAGAATTAATTTCACATTGAAATCATGAGTCAGTTGAAGCTAGACCACCATTGAAAACCTGGAAGCACTGGACGGCCGTTTCGTCCTGGTATGGGACTCCTCAGCAATGCGCATCCACGATCCCGCACCACGCGAGGCTCGAACCCAGGACCCACTGGCTTCGCGCACGAGCACTTAACCACTAGACCACTGAGCCGGCATCCAGTGGTGTTAATGTCTAACTTCAACCAATCCACGAAGTTGTGCCACCGTACACCATTGTCTTCAGTGAGTTCCTATCTCACACCAGACCTGGTTGAACTCCACTGGTAACGGCTTCTCACTAGAACTTCGGAAGTTTTTCCTGAAGTCAGTCACTAGTGAGCAGTTGATTATTATCAGAATGGGTTTTGTGGAGATTTTAGAAATTTCACAGATTGAAATCATGAGTCAGTTTTCAATGGTGGTTTAGCTTCAACTGACTCATGATTTCAATCTGTGAAATTTCTAAAATCTCCACAAAACCCATTCTGATAGAATTAATTGTTGACTTTCATCTGTTTCAAGTAACATAATCGTTTGTGCATGTTAACATGGTTAATATAACTTAAAGGTTATTATGTAGGATTGTCAAGCTATTTCATTCTTTATTGAAGGAAGTTGTAGCTTTCTAAAACAATCAACTCTTGGTTATATCATTTTAACAATAGATATTGGTACGGAACGAAGAATATTAGAGCGAACAGCTATGTTTACTGTATACAGGTAATGTGATTCGCATCGATGCAAAGAAACCTGAGATACATTCAACTTTTATGTTTACCTTGGTTTTCAGCATAAAGTTATCGAATTCTGAATGTAATTTCCATAATACAGTTAAACACTACTTTTCTATTCTTCCAATCTAGTTTTTACACCGATAACAGTTTTCTTATTCTTAACCATACATTTATCTTTCTTACTTTATATTCTTATTAATAACAGTTTTTATTATCATAATAACTATGATACAATAATTTCTATTTCTTGGATTGAGATCATGAACCGATTGACGTTAGACCACCGTTGGAAACCTGGAGGCACAGGACGACCGTTTCGTCCTGTTGTGGGACTCCTCAGAAGTGCGCATCCACAATCCCGCTCGCGGGATTCGAACCCATTGCCCAGTGGAGCTAATCCGTGCTGGGTAGAAACAGGTATCTACCTCAGTACAATGGGAGATGGTCGCTCAGTTTCGTGGATTGGTTGATGTTAGACACTAACACCATTGGATGCCGGCTCAGTGGTTCAGTAGGTTAAACGCTCGCGCGCTAGACTGAAGGCCCTGGGTTCGAGAGCCGCGAGAGGGGTCGTGGATGCTCACTACTAAGGAGTCCCGCAGTAGAATGACACGGCCGTCCAGTGCTTCTAGGTTTCCGACGGTGGTCTAACGTCAATCGGTTCATGATCTCAATCAAAAACTAAATATTCTCCACAACTCCTATACTAATAATTTCTATTTTGTATTGTCTCATTACCTTAAAGTATATAACTTTCTTACTCTTTACTTCATGATCCATTGAGTTTACCAATGATACATATTGTTAGTACTTAAGAGTTGACTGACATAAAAATCCCTATCTTCACTTTTTAACACTAATTTAAATAAATAAGGACTTTCGTCTAAATTTGAACGAATAGTTTCACAGTATTTAGGCGACGAGTTAATGTAAGACATTAAAGAGAATGAATGTTGTATTTGTAACATCTTAGCGAAAGAATTCGAAGTAAATTTAAGGTTTCGCCTGGCAATCTGGTTCAAGCATTTTCAAGGAAAATATAATCAAACAACAAAATTATCGAATGTTAATAAATCGAATTTAAATCGAACGTTTATATACAGAACATACGGAGTAAACATCAACTCTGGGATGAAAATACATTATTTGCCCCCAAATGCACTGTTACGACCGTGGGTAGGGAGAGTTAGTTCTCCCTCTCGAAATGTCCTCACAAGGTCATGCGTTTACAGCCACTGCCAAAGAAGTCCTACTCACTGCATTCTAGCAGCATAGGTGTTGACTACGAAATCTAGAGGACAAAAAGCGAATGTCAGGCGCTCTAACCGGGTTGGTGGACAGGGAGAGTCCATCTAGAAGAGTTGGAAAACCTGATTCCAAACAAAATGTTATACATCGGCTCCGGGATCTTAAGGAAACAAATGGTGTATGAACCTGTTGTTGGTGACCGACTACCATGGTATTGTACCTCCTTACGTTGCTCCGCTGCCTAGTGGATCAGCCCTTTAGGTTAAAGACTCAGGGAGTGGTCCTCTTGAAAACGTGGGCTGTATCCTAGCCCTCACATAAATCAAATGGTTCATGTGGCGCATATCTATTTAATGCTTTCTTTACCAATGTTTATGTTTTTAAATAATAACAGTAATAAATATAATACAGCAATTTCAGTTGTTAAGATCATGAGTCAGTTGAAGCTAGACCATCACGGAAAACCTGGAAGTGCTGGACGGCCGTTTCGTCCCATTGTGGGACTCCTCAGCAGTGCGCATCCACTACCTCGCCCCCTGCGAGATTCAAACACAGGACCTACAGTAAACTGAAGAAATTATCGCAGACAGTCGTTCGGTTTAATATTCTTTGTTCTTGAATATTCTATAATGATTTTTGGGTAGATGATTTATTTATTAATCATTACTGTTGCTATGAATAGCTTTATTTAATATTATATTTTTTGGTACAATATAGAATTCTCAGCACAAAATATTTCAATAAGTTTCCGTTTCTTATTTCTTGATCGATCTTGACGATAAATATTAATTAGTCGTCAGTTAGATATTAACAGTTCAGGATTCGACATCTGAATCAAGTTCATTCTTCTCGATGCATATTGCCAACAACCACTATATCTCTGATTAGGCTCTTTTGTAACTTGTTGAGCAAAAGGTCATAAACACGTCTGGATAGGTTATGCGATTAATAGACATAATGGTATGTTGAAACAAACAAACATCAGATAACTTGTTGAAATAACTAGATGGCAGGAATAGGTAGCCTAGATATTCAAGTAGGCCGCCCAATGTAGATGTGGCCACTTCCTGTTTTTTTAAATAAATATTTTGAATGATATACCAAGTTATCAACATTTCTGAATAACGTATTGGACTGTATTTATCCCATGCTTTTAAACTGTTAACTTTCCTATGGTCGAAGAATGCTCATGGTGATGTCTGTTAGATATAATGATGCCTGCCAGAATTGATCTTCTCTGAAAATTTAGCATTTTTTTTTAAGTACGCTTCAGTGTCTGCAAGCTTAGCTTGATGGCTTTATAAAGTACTTAATGATTGGACATTGGATATCACTTGATTATAAATCTTATATTAACTCATGATGTACGGCTTTGTATACATCTCTTTGAGCCACATTGTAAGTGTGAGTGCTAATGATACCACTCGGTTTCCCAAACAGCGATAGATGGTTTAGGACTAGGAATACCACCCCTACAGACGTAGGTCCATGACATCGAATCATCTAACGTAGTTATCAAGTAGTAGGACTGAAGTTGGAAGTAGAAACTATGAAGTTGTAATCTATCAGTTTAGATGTTTGACGCTTGCCTCTAGACCTGTAGATCTTTAGTTAACCGGCGAATATTTCGCAAGCGTACAATTCTTAGGAGTCTCATAGTTATCCAGACCTTACTGATTTCCAAATGTTGTTTAAGATGAGTTTGTGGCATAAACTTATGATGATTTGTGTATATTCTGAAATATGAACATAAATTAGTTTAATTAGTCTATATTGTTTTAGATTTTATTATGTCAACTGGATAGGACAAAAATTTTCTTTGATCAGTATTAAAGTACTTACAATGTTCAGTTTATAAAAGTCATAAATGGATTGAACTTTAGTATTCAAGTTATCTTAACTATTTATTGAATTGTATGACTTCAAAGGCATGAAATCATACAAGTTTTACTATAAAGAAATTGACCTTACCTCATGAAATAGTCTTTTTACAGTGATTAAAACCCCTTTAAGGATAACATAGGGAAAGTGCTTTGAATAGGACTTAAAAATAGTAGTTCACTTTGCATGATACTTTTGTATGTTTTTTCAATCATATTTTTGTATTATGGTAGATAATGCCTGTTAAATTTGAATCAAACAAAATATGAAACCTATGAGCAATGTGTAAGACATGAAGAATTCAGAAGATTAGAATTTGGGAGAACACAAAGAGTGGATACACCTGCTCCATTGCAAACGATTTTGAACTATGTCATTCAGGGTCTCTAACCATCGGTTGCTATCGTCTCGCGGATCCCAACCAGATAGTCTACATCAACCGACATGAGTCAGTCCACTTGTCAGTGACTTCATGGATTTGTGCCATGTTTTGGTTTGGCCACCTCTAGCTTTCTTACAACCTACTCTTACATCATAAAACATCGCTCGTCGAGACAGTCGGTGGTTGGGCATACGTAAAACGTGTCCTTGTCATCTCAATCGATGAAATTTTACTACTTCACTAGTTGATTTGCCGTCCTTACCTAGTACCCGTTTCCTAACAACTGCGTTACTCATCCGGTGGTCCCAGGATATACGAGCAATGTTTTGAAGACATCTATGATCGGATACTAGTAACCTACCAATATCCTCTACCCTACGTATAATACAAATGTCATTGAAGTTCACAACGTTTACATTCCAACTTGATTTGAGGTCCATCTGTTAAATGTATTCAGTTTCAAGTCTTGACTTTTACAACAAGACTTGAACCAAGTGTTAGGCTACTGACTTCAAATAGTTCAATCGATATGATAATGTATTATGATTATTTGTAAATTCCTGGATCGAGTTTTAGATTTATCACAATGTTGATCCATCTGTTCAAAGTCTATCTATTAATTAAATGTCCATCTATTCATTAAATCCACTATGGAATGTCAACAGCGATTAAATATAAATCTTTATAAATCATATATTTACTAACTTCACCAATTTCACGGGGGGGGGGAATCGCAAGAGTTTTCGTTTGGAAATGTGACGAGGTCAGATCTGTGAACGGTAAATATGATACTTACTTACTTACTTACGCCTGTTACTCCTCGTGAAGGAGCATAGGCCACTCACCAGCATTCTCCATCCAACCCTGTCCTGGGCAATCCTTTCCAGCTCCTTCCAGTTGTTATTCATCTTTTTCATATCTGCTTCTATTATCCGACGTAATGTGTTCTTAGGCCTTCCCCTTTTCCGCTTCCCTTCAGGATTCCAATTTAGGGTTTGCCTCGTGATATAGTTTGATGATTTGCGTAATGTATGTCCTATCCATTTCCATCGTCTTTTCCTAATTTCCAATTCAGCTGGAAGCTGATTTGTTCTCTCCCACAGAAGGCTATTGCTGATGGTATCCGGCCAATGGATGTTGAGTATCTTGCGTAGACAACCATTTACAAATACTTGTACCTTCTTGATGGTGGTTGTTGTAGTTATCCAAGTTTCAGCTCCATATAGTAGAACTGCCTTGACGTTCGTATTGAAGATTCTCACTTTGATATTGATTGAAGTGAGAGTATGATAGGAACAGAATATTATTATAAATTGATTTATGGGTTCATCGAATTAGAATGGGATAAAATGTATCTTAATTCTATATAATTTTCTATTACATATAACATTTACAATTTGTTTATCTTATCTATTATTTCCAATGTATTAATTCATTTATATATTCATTATGTAATCAATAAAATCCATCTAATAAAATCGATATATTTAATCAATAAATCGTTGTATTTTTTCAGATTATCAATAAAAATCTTTATTGAATATTATTTTCTGTATCTTGAAACATTTCAATTCCCCACCCCGTTTATATCAATTAGTTACCTTAGTTATAATAAATAATACAATAATATTTGATCATTACTTAGTTACATTTCATTGATAAAATATTGATTATTGAAAATTTATAATCAATTTTGAATATTGAATAGATCTTATCTATAAATCTTGTGATGGATTGTATTTATTCGAATTATCAAGTCTTATAGTGAACTTCTTCAGATCAAATTTGAATAGTTTACAATTAGAGTATTCAGAAATGAATAATCAGCTCAAAGTATATAATTTATATAAGAAGTAATTGAATAATGAAAAGTGTAGAGATGATGGAGAAGATTTATAGCTCAGGTGGATGATTTTGGTGGAGTTTTGTTCTCTGAGCTGGATGGTTTGGTCGTGGAGCTTTCAGATAGAAGTCTATCTGAAGTTTGTGCTGATGATGTCGTTCAGAAGAACGATGAAAGCTCCACGACCAAACCATCCAGCTCAGAGAACAAAACTCCACCAAGAAAAGTGTAGAATTTGTCATGTTAAATAATAACTAATATCAGATGGGTTTTGTGGATATTATAGTAATTTCAATGGATAAAATCATGAGTCAGTTGAAACTAGACCACTATGGAAAATCTGAAAGCAGTGAACGGCCGTTTCGTCCTATTGTGGAATTTTTCATCAGTGCACACCCATGATCCTGCATAGCAAGATTCGAACCCAGGATCTACTAGTTTCGCGCGTGAACACTTAATGAAACGGCCTTCTAGTGCTTTCAGGTTTTCCATGGTTCTTCATGGTGCTTCAACTAACTCATGATCTTAACCATTGAAATAATCACTAAGACGATTAGAGTATGATTGATACATTAACTAGATTATTCGTGATCTATCATCACATTATGATAAACGGTAATTATTTAACTTAATCAACTAGTTCTACTTATTGGTCTCTATCTATTTCATTGTATGATATTTTCTGAATGTATTCGTATACCTACTTACTTACTTACTTACGCTTGTTACTCCTCGTCAAGGAGCATAGGCCGCCCATCAGCATTCTCCATCCAACCCTGTCCTGGGCAATCCTTTCCAGTTCCTATTGACCCTTTTCATATCTGCTTCTATTTCCCGACGTAATGTGTATGTATTCGTATAGTTGTGTAACTAATTTATTGATTCATTGATGTTTAAGGTTACTTAATTTGATTGATACAAATCATGTAGAAAAGAAAATGATGTATTCATACATCATTTTGATTTTATTATCGGGATAAAATGAATTCATTCTAGAAGTCTTTATGTTTTGAGTAAACAAGTGTTTATGATTATTGTATTGTGTGGTTTAATACTGTTGGAGACGTTAGATTCCCAGAACTCACTTGAGAAAAGACCTAATTTTTGTAATTTTATTTAGAAAATTTGAATTTCTTTATTTTCGCGCCAAAGGCGCTCTTGTCACCTTCATGTCTTATTTCCCACTGGGAAATATCTTAAATGCTATTGGTTCGTTTCGTCTTTCAGTATGTTATTTGGTAACTCTCCCGAAGGATGGTTTTGTACTGTATATATAGGTTTTGAATTGTGTTTGCTGTTATCATTCGTTTCTGGCTGTTTGCAGAATATGCTTCCCATTCCAAGCTTGGATTTCTCCCTCTAATTAGCGAGGTTAGGATGCATCAATAGCTAGCTTACTGATCTTTGGTCACCGAGTATTGTTTCTCGTTCGCAGATTAAGTGAACTCGTGGTAGTTTCAACCCTAGCAAATACCTCTAGTATCATAAGTCTAAATCTATTCTAATAAAATGGTTAGAATATTTTAATTGGTAAACCGAATTACAATATAACTAATTGATGCATGTACATACAATCATTCTTCAGATTCATATAAAGACGTATGGGCTAAAGCCTTGAGTTGGTAATATAATCGACTCTCTATAATGTTATGCTTTGAATCCTATAATCCACATCTGATTAATTTCATCTCTGTGTTGTTATGAAATGTGGCAATTTGGATAACATCAACTAAATGTTTGTTTTCGCTTTTCATAATCCAAATATTCATGTTTTGATAAATTGGCAAAACGTTTCTAGCTTTTGAATACTTTAAAGTAGATACAGGCGAAAAGCTTGGTTGATAGTCAGCTACAATGATTGATCTTTGAAGAAAACTTAGCTAGTAATCGAATTCGGGGCAAATTAATGTAAAGTTTCAGTGATACCACTACCTCAACTACTATAGATGGGTTCAAAGTAGAAAATTTGATTTTTTGAGAGGAAGTGACATACCTGGACCTAGTCGTATTTACAGTATATTCGCCTACTGAAATTAATGGTTGGAGACACTTGGTGACATGGCGTAGGTGTATACACCCTCCGTCTTCCTTTAAACTACGAGATTAAAATCGCTTTATATCTTTCTTTCTACCAACTAATTCTTTCTTCCTGTACTATATCCTTATATGCAATCTTTCTTTTTTATATTAACACCCTTTATTTAACTACTCCTATGAATCCTGTGTTCATCTTGTTGTGCTAATGAGATGTGGCAACTTGGACCGATGCATATATGTGCCTTGTCCTACGTTGTAGCTGACTGACTACTGAGATTGTAGCATATTGGACTGAAAAATTTAATATATCGTTACGGTTTTAATGATAAGCTGCAAGATGTGTAATATCCGAGCTTTACTTATTTCAATCTTCTAATGTTACTGTTGTGTAACTTTTAACATAAAACGTTTTTCCATAACTTACTTTTATGGCAATTAGTCCCTTTGATAAATTTGGATAATGTAATAAGAGGACGAAGAAGATCAAAACTATGTGATCGATTAGCACAGTACACATGTGTGACCACATATACATAAAGAGGAGTAATCATAATCTTGAAATGAGAGTGTCTCAACATGTACCTAATTAGTCGCAAAAACAAATAAAATAAAATAACCAAATAAAAGTAGACGATATAGTTCCATCATCCTCTATTGACAAAGGAACAGGTCATAAGATTGACCGTTACACGGCTTTTGTAGTGTTGTACAAAAGTGTTAAAGGGCGTATACTAAAGTTTATTGAAGCCTTAGCTATACGAAAATTCAAACCTCTTTTATGCATTGAAAAACAGTTTGTTCTCACCTTAAACTTACCTTAACTTATTATCTATTGTGATGAGGTTTCAAACTGTTTATTATGTTATTTTCTGTATTATATTTATCTCCTCTTATCTTTTATTTCCAGTGTAGCTAATCTTTTATTTTTTGATTGAGATCATGAACCGATTGATGTTAGACCATCACAATTGAAAACCTGGGAGCACTGGACGGCTGTTTCGTTCCATTGTGGAACTCTTCAGCAGTGCGCATCCACGATCCCGCGAGCGGGATTCGAACCCAGAGCCCCCGGTCTCGCGCGCGAACGCTTAACCAACTGGACCACTGAGCCGGCATCCAATGGATGCGCATTGTTGATGAGTCCCACAATAGGACGAAACAGCTGTCCAGTGTTTCCAGGTTTTCAATTGTGATGGTCTAACATCAATCAGTTCATGATCTCAATCAAAAACTTAATAATCTCCACAACTCCCATACTAGTAATCTTTTATTGTTATATGTAGAAGTTCTTAATAAGTATATGATGTGTGATCAGATTGTTCGAAATATATTGATCTAATATATCATCAAATAGCTCTGATCATTTTCGTCTTCGTATATTAAACCATCGAACTTTATCAAAGGGACCGTCTTCTAACAGTGTTATTGTCTAACCACCATATGTCGCGATTATCTTTCATTGTATTCCGTAGGTGATTGACTCATATCCGACATGGTTCTGCTCCACTGGTCACAGCTTCTCACTATCCAGTGTGATGAGGTTTCAAATTGTTTTCACATTATTACTTTCTTTATTATCTTTGCCTTCTGTTATCCTCCATTTCTAGTCTAGTTGACACTTTATTCTTCAGATATAAATATTCTTAACAAGTATGTAATGTGTGATGAGATTAGTCGGAATGTATTGCACTGATATATCATCACATAGTTCTGATCATCTTTGTCTTCGTATATTACACTGTCGAAATCTACCTCTATAGATTTCAAAGAGTTTTCTTCTAGAATACTCATGTTATTTAGCGTATGAATATTCAATTATATGCATATCTCTTATAAGCTTTACATACCTTATACTCTTTTAATAGTCTTCATTCATAAGAACTTTTCTGATATAATGGTACAAAGTAGGCAAATTGTTCTTTTCTTTTGAATGATTAATACTTCGAGGATTTTAGTAGATTGTACTCACCTGAAATAAATCTACATTCATCTAACTTTCTACTACAATCATTTCCCTCACTTTACTTATAGTTATAGATGATAGATTTTAGTCTATAATATGGGACGTGATAAATGTGTTCTAATATCCTGTAAGACAACACAAAAGTAGGAATTTTCAATACAAATGTCAAGACAGTTCTACTGTATGGGGCAGAAACCTGGAGAACTACAAAAACCATCATCCAGAAAATACAGGTGTTTATTAACAGTTGTCGACGTAAAATACTTCGGATCCGTTGGCCGGACACTATTAGCAACAACGTACTGTGAGAGAGAACAAACCAGATCCCAATGGAGGAAGAAATCAGGAAGAAGCGCTGGAAGTGGATAGGACACACATTGAGGAAAGCACCGAACTGCGTCACAAGTCAAGCCCTCACATGGAATCCTCAAGGCAAAAGAAGGAGAAGAGGAAGACCAAAGAACACATTACGCCGAGAAATGGAGATAGACATGAGAAAAATGAACAAGAATTGGATGGAATTAGAAAAGAAGGCCTGGGACAGAGTGGGTTGAAGGATGCTGGTTGGTGGCCTATGGTCCACTAGGAGCAACAGGCGTAAGGAGGTAATATCCTGGAAGAGGTAACTTTGAAAACACCTGTAGCTCTTCTAGAGTTCCTGCTAGTTCCAAACCCGGCTAAAGAAGGAGGGGTTTGTCTTGTATATTATTTTGTTTCATCAAAAGTTTGTTGGTTATTCTTATCATTTTAATTAAATACACACTGATTATATTTCGTGGATTGATTGAGGTTAAATAAGAAAGAAAAATTAGTTCAGCGAAGAGTTCTCTCCTTTTTGGCGACTTCATTTTCAAAGCTGTACAATCACAAATACATATATACTTCTTTTTACAGGGTGATAATAATACTGATAATAAAGTTCTGTTATACATGGTGACAGTGAGGTTAAATAAACAAAGGTATTAGAAAATTTTTTTTAAAAACAAGGAAAGTTTAATAATAATAAAACTTCACAGATTGAAATCATGAGTCAGTTGAAGCTCGACCACCATTGAAAACCTGGAAGCACTGGACGGCCGTTTCGTCCTGGTATGGGACTCCTCAGCAATGCGCATCCACGATCCCGCACAACGCGGGGCTCGAACCCAGAACCTACTGGCTTCGCGCGCGAGCACTTAACCACTAGACCACTAAGCCGGCATCCAACGGTGTTAATGTCTAACTTCAACCAATCCACGAAGTTGTGCCACCGTACACCATTGTCTTCAGTGAGTTCCTATCTCACACCAGACCTGGTTGAACTCCACTGGTAAAGGCTTCTCACTAGAACTTCGGGAGTTTTTCCTGAAGTCAGTCACTAGTGAGCAGTTGATTATTATCAGAATGGGTTTTGTGGAGATTTTAGAAATTTCACAGATTGAAATCATGAGAAGCCGTTACTAGTGAAGTTCAACCAGGTCTGTTGTGAGATAGGAACTCACTGAAGACAATGGTGTACGGTGGCACAACTTCGTGGATTGGTTGAAGTTAGACATTAACACCGTTTTGATGTTGGCTCAGTGATCTAGAAGTTAAGCGTTCGCACGCGAAACCAATATGTTCAGGGTTCGAGTCCCACGAGCAGCATCGTAGATGTGTACTGCTGAGGAGTTACATACTAGGACGAAACGGCTGCCCAGTGTTTCCATGATGATCTAGCTTCAATTGACTCATAAATTCAACTACGAAATACACTTCTTTGATTTATGTATGTTTTGTTCATTTGTTCTTAAAGAAAAGTTAAATATTGATTATATACACAAATATTTCAATCGTTAATTCTTCTCTTCACTTCGTCTACATTGATTAAGTTGAAATTATACAAATCCAAATATGATATTATGTAACCAATTCAATGTTACATTGAAGGATAGTGTGTTTATATTTATGTAAAACCCGTTTTTTGAAGAAAACATTTACTTGAAAAACATAACAACTTCTGGCAAGACTATAATTTATGAACGAACCAATCAGGTGTAAGATAACAGGTCTCGAATTTTGGCGCGCAATTCATTCATCCGTTTGTTTAACTAGAGTTTTGGCATTATAACTGATGATAGTAAGTGATGAAAAACTTGAAATCTAATCCCTAACTTTAATCATCAACTGTAAATCATAATTCGAATTCGTCACACTGGTCTATAATCTTCATTTGGTCCTGGTTATTAGGTGAACACTCTCAAAGTCAGTCTAACGTGGCTCAATGGTGATCCATAAATTATAGTCTTACCGAATTTCAATTACTTGATTTCAAGTCAAGATACATCAATAATAAACATTTTCATAAGAATTTTTACAGATATGTATATATATAAGTCAAAATAACTCAAAAGAGAAGGAAACCAACTGTCGAATCTAATCATTATGAAGTGCAGATTTCACACTGAGTTATCAACTTTTGGAACTTACATCTGCAAGAAACAATGTTTGAATCTTTCTTTAATTTATTCAAAAGAAGGTTAGATACACATAGTAAAGTATACTAGAGAAAGATTAACATAGATCTCAGTCCTTTTGTTATCTGAAACGTTTATTAATGTATACTTATAAGGTAAATTCTTTAAGTGAGTTTCAATTTATGTGAAATATCAAGTTAACCATTTGAAAGAGTTTGTAATCTTAAGTAGTTTTTATTTGTTATTTTCATCAGGACTTGAAATACCTCTAATTGATTGATTACTGAGTAGTGACTAGTGTTATGTTTGTCTTTTCCTCGGATGCTGGACAAATATCAAGCATCAAGTTATAATGTAGACACTATTCTAACTAACTCGGTATTGACTACATTGTTTTGAGATATTAGGTGATCGGAAATAGAGGACAAGATATCCTGGACCTAGGTTTTATGCTTCTTAGCACCCTTAAGCAAGGCTTACTTGTAACCTTGAGGTAACTGATGCTCTATTTAGGATCTAAACTTTTGTCATCCGGCTTCATCGTTTAAGGCGTTGCCGAAATGCTATTGTAAATATTTAAGTCCTGTGAGAGGTTATTTCTGGCACTAAGAGATCACTGATAATGCCTCAAACTATGAAACTATTGCACTTGAGTAGTTCAGCTTAAAATCTATCATGAAGTATCAGATACCCGAATATTACAAATACACCTTACTGACAAGTACCAACTAGCATGGAACATAAGTCCAATAGTCTCCTGATACCTACCGATCATATTAAGACTTTTGCACATGACTTTCAACTGTCAATTCAAAAGAAAACATCATCGATACTTTTGATAAGAGACAGAATATATAATAAATACAGCTTAATAATTAGTATAATTTTTACAAAATTCATTCAACCATAATAAAGGGATAACTAATACTTTCAATATTTTCACATACCACTTAAAATATGAATCATCAGTTTTCTACTTTTATTTAAATAGGCAATATTTGAAGTGATGTGATGCTGTGAAAGCGAACAAACTCTTCTTACTATCAACAAAGATAGATAGTGACTAACAGTGGGATTTAAAATGTGCGTTTCGTCCTATTTGGGACTCGTCAGTTAGATGTATCTGTATCTCAGAGTTAACTATCAGGTCTCTTTTTCTTCTCATAAAAGTACATACAATATTGATTAGACAATATTTTCACTAATCCATATACATTGTCTTTTAAGCTCATAACTTTTATAAGATCGATGTATGAATCATATTTTGTTTTGTAAATGGTGACTTTCAGTAGAATGAACATATTTCAGATGGATGTACTTTCAGATCTCATCATTGATGTTCACATGTAGATTCAATTTCATTAATTGTCACTTCCAACTCTCACACCTTATCCACTGAGCTTCTGAATCTCTGTAGTATGTGATCTCAGAAACTCAACCAAATTTCTTCGAATTTGAAGATTTGGATATTTTTACAAATATTTTTGAGCCTTTTCTTCAACAAGATGCTTCAATAGTAAGTAACTAAGACTCAACAGGTTCAAACATCATGAATAGTTGATAAAGTTGCAGAGTAATTGAAGAGGTTAAACAGTAATTTTCAACAATAGAACTGAACCTTAATAACTAACTAAATAGATGTCGGTAAGCATGGATACTTTCCAATCGACTAAACATGTATTGTAAACTGATTTCATAAATTATCTGGCAAATACTGAAGTTTGATCATGTTTAAGTTACCTGTTGGAATGACAAATAATTAATCATGGATGAAGAGTAAGGGTCCAGTTAAAAAGATTCCATTTCTGTTTGTCATATAACCACCAAATCTATGAATACTAGTGATTGGAATTGAAATCATCCGTAATATGATAAGCAATGTTCTAATGATCTTAGGGGCCTTGTCACAAAGGACCCATAATTTTATAGATGAACCTAATCATCGGTTGATGACTTGGTGTTGACTATCCTCTTGTCTTTGATTATAAGTGTATTACTCAGTTAGACATATCGTCTGCTCACTGGTTTTGTAGATTTGACATTCCGTTTACCGTTTTGATGTTGGTTGTAAGTGATTAAGAAGAAGGTTAAAAAGTAGATTTCTTCTTACTTGGCCCTTACTATTCAAATGACATTGTTGAATTACCTGGTACATGAACAATAAAATCTGGCCACTAATAAGTGATGGAAAATGCAATTTCTTACAGACAATGAATATCATTCACGTTGAACAAGTTCTGGGACTATCAGAAATCATTAAGTTAGATTAGAACACTTTGAATACCGAAGAAACAGATTATAAGCTGGAATCACCGTGTAAATGCCTCCATCGTGATAAATGGGTAACTTCAACTAATGGTTCTCCAATAGAATGATATATTCACCATTAATTCCACTACTAGCCAGCATCCACTGAGAACGTTCAATATCCACCGTCAACATTTATAAAAATTTGAGCATAAATACTAAGAACAAAAAAACACATAATCCTACGAAAAAATGCGATTGTCATTAGCACTTTGTGGTCAACTGGTATACATTGGAATTATCTTTAATAACAAGGAAACTGATATTTATCTGATCATCCGTTGTCATAGACAGGAATGTTACTAATAAGCAATTCTGACCACTAAAGTGTAATTTCTGTGAAAATGATCAATACACAACTTCCTATTGATTTACTCTAACTAGTTAATAAACATCTAATCAATTACTCTTCCAGTGCAATACTTACTCGATGATGATGGTTGGACAATCAATCTTTGACTGAATTTTATCACTCTTCCACCCAAACTCTGAAAATCATAGATTACATCTTGCGTGAAGTAATCAATCTATATTGCCGAGTTGTCTCAAACTTGGAAACAACATAAACTTAGTTTAAATTCACTTAGTGTTGTTTTGCTTGTATCTTCCCATTGTTATTTAGGATTGCAATTGATCAGTCTCACTGCACAAGCAGGTGGTCATCAGAACTCAGTATCTAAGTGGACAACGCGATGGCGTTTAAAGCGAACATCAGTGCGTTCGAGTCCCGAAGTGGACGTCGACTCTGGGCGGCAGGCACATTCAGCTGATGAGTCCTAAATAGGACGAAACTCGCGTCCTGGATTCCACTACTGACCGCTATCCAACTTTGCTTAGAAACTTAGTTTATTCACATATTTTGTGGCTAAAAATTTCAAATTTATGACCTGTTTACAGGAATTCAAACAGAACTATCGTTTACGAAGGATTTCTTACATTAAATGTCAATCCAGTATTCGATATTCGGATTGGGCTGTCAGTGAGTATTCGGATATGGTATCTTGAAATGTCAGTCTCTGTAGCTTGGAAACGTTTCACCTTTATTGTACCAAGTGTAAATTATTTGTGAAAATTGAAACTGAATGGAGAAGTGGTTAGTTTATGATTTAGCAAAAGTGTTTAGATTGAACAGATATACGTTATTTGACTAATAATATCTGGATAGAGCTATAAAGTTTGTTCTATCTAGTTGCTTGATACATTATGAGAAAAAAACTTTGAATATAAATCAATGACAATCATGATCATTTCCTATTGTACTATTTCAAAACATTTAAGCACACCTTCCGAATGACTGAAATCTAACTTGACAATCCCTGCTCTCGAACTGTACTTCTTAAAAAATATTATTGTTGCGTTTCATTTAATTATTCATTTATTGCTTGACGGACTGCACACTGGATGACCGTTTCATCCTATTGTCGGTCTCCTCAACAGTAAGCACCCTCGATCACACACCACACGAGATTCGAACAGAAGATCTATCAGTCTCGTGTATGAACGCTTAACCAACTAGACCACTGAGCTGGTCGACATCCAACAGTGTTAATGTCTAACTTCAACCAATCCATGAAATTGTGCCACTGTCCATCATTGTCTTCAGTGAATCACTATCTCCGAACAGACCTGGTTGAACTCCACTGTTCACCACTTCTCAGATGCTTCCAGGTTTTCCATGGTGATCTAGTTTCATTTGAATCATGAATTCCATTATTAGATTACTATAATCTCCACAAAATCCCTCTATGATTATAATAATAATTCTTAAAATATAACTAGAGCTATTTCAACAAGAAAACTGTAAGACTAACTGTGCGTCATAAAAATTACATAGTTGACATAATTCATACATGTGAAAACCCACTAATTTATCAAAAACGTATACAGAAATCACAATTCAACAGTACCATAATTCTATATAGTCAAGTATACAACAAACTGTAGCTATGGTAACCAGTTAAAAATAGTTTCTTTTCGTTTTTTTTTATTTCTTCGTTTTAAGTTAAACGTTATGATACAACCACAGATTGTTTATCGATTTGATATCTGTTAATAAAGAGTTATGGAAGATATTGAATTTCGTTGAAATTATGAACTGATCATAAACAACAGTTACAAGACTAGAAGCACTAGACGGATGTTTCGTCCCAGTATGGGACTCCTCAACGATGTTTATCTACGACCTTGAAAATTGTCATCAAACCCAGGACCTTTGATCTAGTGTACAAATGCATAAACTCTAAACCATTGAGTCGTATTTTCAGTGAGATTTGATATCTATAGAATATATCGTATGCTAATGGAGACGGATAAAATGAAACTATTTGTTGTTTGTAGAGTCAATAGTAGTTGTTTATTTCACTGTTACAAATGGAGATGAGATGAGATGATTAATAAAAAAATTTATTTCATCCATAGCGATGCTAAATGCTTGTTTTTTTTCTGGTTAGCGTTTTGCAGCGAGTTAGTTTTCTACGGGATGGGATCGCTAACCTCATGTCCAACCCTCCTCGCTAATCTGAGCTTGGGACCGGCATTAACTCTGGAAGAGCTACAGACGGAGTTGAAGAGAAAATTAGGAAAAGCCGATGGAAATGGATAAAATGTACATTACGGAAATCATCAAACTGCATCACGAGGCAAGCCCTAACTTGGAATCCTGAAGATACGTGGAAAAGAGGAAGGCCAAAGAACATATTACGTCGGGAAATAGAAGCAGATATAAAAAGAATGAATAACAACTGGAAAGAGCTGGAAAAGCTTGCTTGGGACTGGGTTGGATGGAGAGTGCTGGTGCACGGCCTATGCTGCTCCGCGAGGAGTAACAGGCATAAGTAAGTAAGTAAGTAAGTATAGCGAAGCTAGATGTTTTATATATGATTATGATCTGAACATGAACTTAAGGTGCTGAAAATCATCATTCATTATTGAAAGATTTATCAGATGAATATAATATTATTATACATTCCATATTCTTATTACTTTTAGAAGAGTAAAACTTACATAACCTCACTAATTAATACTTTTAAAAGTAATAATTTAGCCTCTACTGTAAGCCATTAGTTGGTATTAAAATCAGTGTTCTGTATTACTGCTTATACTCTTATTACCTCTACCACTACGGGATTTGAATCGACCACTGTATCTCTATGCTAATGTGGTGTGGCAACTCGAACTGATGTACGTACGTACAAAGTTCTACGTTGTTACTGACTGACAGGAGAAAATGTTTTCACAGTTATAACAATAATGAAGTGAATTACACTAAAGTAACTCATAAGTTACTCAACAGTTATTATACTTCATATCCTCATCCTTTCTATTATGTACAGCTAAATTGATCGATCCGTCTACTCACTGAATAGATATTCATTCAAAAGACCAATTATCCAAAGGCCAAGTGAAAAACGAAATTGATCAAAAATGCGTAAATAATTAAAAAGTGAAAATTAAATGTGGACTTGGCAGATATTTTAAAGTTGTTTGTATTTAAAAGTTTATTGAACTGTAGATTAGAAATAAAAGTTGAAACAAGAATACTTGTTTTATGCTACGTAGGATCTATCTGTGCTAATCTAACTACACACTGCTGAGGAGTCCCACAATAGGACGAAACGGCCATCCAGTGCTTCCAGGTTTCAAACGGTGGTCTAACATCAATCGGTTCATGATCTCAATCAAAAACTTAATAATCTGTACAACCCCATACTGATAATTACACTTCACTGTTGATACCCTAACTGATATTCGACACCAATAACCATTATTTAAAATGTCAAACTATTCCCTACTTTTCTAAGCAAAAATAGATAGTGGTTAGCAGTAGAATACGGGATGCGCGCTTCGTTCTGTTTGGGACTTATCAGCTGGATATACCTGCATCTCAGAGTTGATATTCATTGTGGGACTCGAACACAATGCCGTTCGCTTCAAACGCCATCGCATTATCCACTTAGTTACTGAGTTATGATAGCCACTTGCTTGTGCCCTCATTTTTATTCAACAAATATACTTACTTGCTTATGGTTATTACTCCTCGTGGAGGAGAATAGGCCTCTCACCAGCACTCTCCATCCAATCCTTTCCAGTTGTTATTCAACAAATATATGGTAATAACTGTAATGAATAAATATAACTTGATAGATATTTTAATTCAGTATACTATAATGCTCTGAAGTTTCAAGCTATGAATAATTAATTCACACCATCAACATGATATACACGTATATTATCAGCTAATAAGTCTCAATTAATTAGTTTTCCATCCTAGTAATCTTATAACTAAATACAACTTTTTCAATCCCATATATGACATTGATATACTATAGAAACAGTCATTATTATTATTTTATTGATTGAGATCATGAACCCATTGATGTTAGACCACCATTGAAAACATGGAAGCATCTGAGAAGTGGTGAACAGTGGAGTTCAACCAGGTCTGTTCGGAGATAGTGATTCACTGAAGACAATGATGGACAGTGGCACAATTTCATGGATTGGTTGAAGTTAGACATTAACACTGTTGGATGTCGACCAGCTCAGTGGTCTAGTTGGTTCAGCGTTCGTATGCGATACTGATAGATCTTGTGTTCGAATCTCGTGTGGTGTGTGATCGAGGGTGCTTCCTGTTGAGGAGACCGACAATAGGATGAAACGGCCATCCAGTGTTTCCAAGTTTTTAATAGTGGTCTAACATCAATCGGTTTATGATATTAATCAATAACTCAATAATCTCCCCAACCCTATACTGTTTATTACTATCATCCATAGGTATCCTAAATGTTGTATCAATAACTATGTATTTAAGCTTTCTTATAGTATTATGACCTTGAACGAACAAAGTTCACATAGTTGACAAATCAATAAAGGCGGTAAATATCCCACATCATAATAAAGATAACAACTAAACAAATGACATTAATATTATAAAGTAAAATGTATGGTTTTTTTTAATATTTATTCTTGATATTACTTGTTTACTTATTTTGTAAAATGTTAAAGGATGTAAAAAAAAGAAAAAGACAAAAAACAAGTTTTTTTGTTTATAGTTAAGGGAAGATTAATAATCAAGATGGAGTTGAATGAAGTCGACTAGAAGGTGTTAAAGAAAGTCTCAGGATAGAGTGGGTTGGAGAATGCTAGTCGGCGGCCTATGCTCCACTGGGGGGGGGAGAGGGTAACAGTCGTAACTAAGGAAGTAAGTAAGAAAGAAGATGCTCAATATATAGAACTTCAAAAGTATTTCTGTTCTTATAAATATCTGACGTTTTAAAGAAATGATTCTACACTTTTTTTCTTACTTACTTTACTTGATTCACACTTTAGAAGACGAAAAAGAACATCGATTATTATTCAGTAGTGTATATCATCCTGTGGAAGAAAATATGACCGTTTCTGTAATAATGTATCATTATCAAACTTGTATCTTTACGAATAGGGAGCTTCAGTCTACTTAAGTAATGTTCAGTGAAAAATACATGAAAAAGTTTGAATAGTTTGTTCAAATTCAGTCAGTCAACAATGTAGAACTTCGTACGTACGTACATCATTTCTGGTTATTCAAGGAGCGTAAACTAGTGAAATAAATTTAGAAAGAGAAAAAGAAAAGGGAAATGAAGAATTCAGAAGATTAGAATTTGGGAGAACACAAAGAGTGGATACACCTGCGTCATTGCAAACGAATTTGAGCCATATCATTCAACGTCTCTAAACATCAGTTGCCATTGTCTCGCGGTCTCCAACCAGATAGTCTACACCTACCAGTATGACTCAGTCCACTTGTCAGTGACTACATGGATTTGTGCCATGTTTTGGTCTAACCGCCTCTAGCTTTCTTCCAACCTAATCGTACATTATAAAACATCACTCATTGAGGTAGTCGGTGGTTGGGCATACGTAACGCGTGTCCCAGTCATCTCAACTGATGAAGTTTTACTACTTCATTAATTGATTTACCATCCTCACCTAGTACCAGTTTCCTAACAACTGCGTTACTTATCCGGTGGTCCCAGGATATCGGAACAATGTTTCGAAGACATCTATGATCAAATACGAGTAACCTACAAATATCTTCAAACTTAGATATGCAATTATTTATTATAATACTGCAATAGAAAATAGGATGGTTGTTAATGCTGATGTTACACAGTAATAATAATAATAATAATAATAATAATAATAATAATAATAATAATAATAATAATAATAATAATAGTAATGACTAGTTATCTGGCCTATTTAACTGCGATTGATTTTGTGGATACGAAAGTGATATGCTAGTGAATGAGAACAAAAGTGGGGACAACCAAATATATATGAATATAAAATTACAGAAAATCTTAGTAAAATCTGACAATCATACAGTAATTACTTCGTTTGCAAAATGTTAATCAATCATCTGAGACTTCATTGTTTCTTCGTTTCCACTCCAATCATTCATTGTTCTCCTTTCTTTGATCTTCTTAACTTTCTGCCTCCAGGTATTTCATCTACTACTTATATCTGTCGACAACTTACTATTTTAATTATTCAACTTGTTATATTACAATCTTTCAAATTTAATATTCTCATTGTTTGATCAATATGATGATGTTCTAGAATAGAACCTTTATAACCATTAACAGCATCAAGTGGAGAATGAATAAGTGTCTAGTTATAAATGATGTTGTGGTGGACCAGACAAATATGAACGCAAAAAGTATAAACAAAGTTACTAAAGATCAATAGTAATATTAATATATACAGTCAATTGTTACAAATACAATAAAAATTAGGGACGTTACTTAAATTGACCAAACGTTGCGTGTTCAGATTAGGTCCAGTAATATAAATCCACAATTATGAATGCTTGATGACTCTGAGCAGGGTGGCGAACTCTCTAGCGATATAGTCCAACGTAGGATGTGATATATTCCGATTATAGTCTATAAATGTAGATAGTATTTGATTTAGACTTCCATTAACTCAATCACAAATGAAGATAGAACGAGGGATGCGTGAGTAGTAATGCATTTGTTAACCAACACGAATATGTCACGCTATGTAGTTGCTCAACGGAAAGTGACTTCAAGGTCATTTACTTAAACAACAGGTACAATCATTTAATAATAAATGTACATGCGGTGAGAAATTGACGAAATAAATACGAATAATATTAAAAACTATTTACAAGATAAGCTTGTTAGAGTTAACTCCACAATGTATTTCACTTCCGACCGATGATACACACTGTTGACATCAGTTGCACATATCATAATATCACCTGAGTAAAATGTATAAATCAACAAATCTGATATTCTGTTTAACATTCCTCCTGTTATGATATATTGATCAACACTCAACAATTAGTGCTAGACGTTAATTATTCACTAGTAGATATGATGTTTGGATATTACGTATACTTCAAACAGATAATTGTTCTTCATGAACTGTTCTTATTATTGAGATGGTCAAAATGTCAGATAGTTTATGTTGTGACTTTAAACCGGGAAAAATTACCACATGACTTATTCGTCAATCAGAACACGACTTATACAATCTTAACACTGTGCCAAACCAATGATGTTCGATCAGTATGAGTAGCCTAGCATCCTTAATGGTTCTTGACTACCTAGCTCTGCTAGTTGAGTCCAGAACGTCAATACTGGCATCTCTTATACGAACCACTTATTTCAAACATTTTTTAACTGAACTGAATTATTCTTGTAAAGTACACATCATCAATTAGACGGAACTATTTCAAGTGAATTTTATTTCCACATTAGTTATAGATACGGCTCAGTACAAACAATTTCAATAGTTCACGATGATGTATGAATTTCCCTATCCTATATATAAAACCATTAGTCTAACAGCTAATTTGAATATACCTCAAAGAATAAGCTGAAGTTCTAATGGATGAAATTATTCAGAGCGTTCTGTAGATATACACTATGACTCCTAACTCAGATAAATCAAATTGTCACTGTGTAGGAGATGAGTTTACAACATCATAAATCAAAGTCATCAGATTATCACGGTCATTCTATTCATTACAAAATTCCAGGGATTTGACATATGTGTTCTATATTAGGGTAAGAAGAATGGTTGTTATGATTTCTAAAGTGAATATATGCAGCTGGAATTCAACGATAGCTCATAAAAAAATATTTACTTACTTACTCCTGTTACCCCACGTGGAGGAGCACAGACCGCCCACCAGCACTCCCCATCCAACCCTGATCCGGGCAATCCTTTCTAGTTCTTTCCAGTTGCTATTCATCCTTTCATGTTTGCTTCCGATTCTTGACACAGTGTGTCTTTTGTTCTTCCTTTTTACCGTTTCTCTTCAAGATTCCAGGTTAGTGCTTGCCTTGTGATATAGTAACTAAGTGGATAACGCGATGGCGTTTGAAGAGAACTGTATAGTGTTCGAGTCTCAGAGTGAATATCAACTCTGAAATTCAGGCACATCCAGATGACGAGTACTAAATAAGACGAAACACACGTCTTGGATTCCGACTGCTAGGTACTATCAAAAGAAATGCATGAAATCAAGACTTGTCTATAATTGATCGATCTCATGATTTCTCAATCTAACTAAATGGATAGGATCTCATTATTGAAAGCAAATAAGAAAATAATATGTAGGACGAAACGGCCGTCCAGTGCTTCCAGGTTTTCCATGGTGGTCTAACATCAATTAAATCATGGTCTCAACCATTGAAATTACTATAATATCCACAAAACCCTTCTGATATGAATCAACATATGCTCACTAGTGACTGGCTTCAAGAGGTATATTCTGTAGTACTAGTGAGAAGTAGTGACCAGTGGAGTTCATTCGGGTTTATTGTGAGACAGTAACTCACTGAAGAGAATGGTGGATATGTCACTCAATTTCGTGAATTAGTTGAAGTTAGACATTAGCACTGTTGGATGACAGCTCAGTGGTCTAGTGGTTAAGTGATCGCGCACGAAACCAGTAGGCCCTGGGTTCGAACCTCACAGCGGGCGGGGTTGTGGATGCGCGCTGCTGAGGAGTCCCACAATAGAACGAAATGTCCGTCCAGTGCTTCCAGGTTTTCCATAGTGGTCTAGCTTCAACTGACTCATGGTCTCAACCATATCCCCAAAACCCATCTGATATAAATCATTTTGTGTTTTTGCATATTTTATTCATAATAAGATGAAATGTTTTATTAACCTATTCCCTTTAAATATCGAAGAAAAACAAACATCAATATACATAATATCAGTTTTAATTTGTTTATTCAACTTTTTGGCACGTTTATCAATCCAACTATATGCAATTTACAAAGATTTTGATATAAACAAATCTATTATTCAATAGTCTAATACCCCTTATGTTGACTCAAAGATGACTTTGTTACTGGGAGTGAGTTTGGCATCAAATGTCAATGATAATCCGATCATAAATTGATTAGAATTACAAAAATGTGGAGTTAAAGGTTCAGAGTTTTTTTTGGGGGGTTCGTATAAGATTGCTAAATACATTCGGCTTTCAATGGTACTTTGATTGATGTCAGCTTAGTTTGAGAAGTACTTTTTCATAATGATTTATAACATACATTACAGAAATCAACAAACTGGTTCACGAAACAAGCACTAATTTGGAATCCTGAAGGGAAAAAGAAAAGTGGAAGGTCAAAGAATACACTGCGTTGGGAATTGGAAGTAGATATCAAAAAGAATAAGTATCAACTGGAAAGTATTATCCAGTATAGAGTTAGATGGAGAATACTGATTGATGGCCTAGGCTACTCGATGAGGTGTAACAGGTGTAAGTAACTCTATATTGATTTATTCAATAACATATCAGTCTTTGTAAATATATTCCTCAAGTTTACACATAAATTGGCAAAACTAAAGAGTGATAAATTCAATTTTGTTCAGTAAAAGCAATCAAACAGGTAATCTTCATGATAAAGCAAAGGATCTTTCATATATGCTTGCTTACGGGTTTTGTGCTTTAGCATTACTGTTTTTCTTAAAGGATTTTGAAGTGTGACATAACAGCTACCCTGAATTCCACTGAGAAACGATAAATAAATAAAGTTTAATTTTGAATCGTAAATAAAAGTTCAATAAGCAACCTCAAAGAAAAAAAACTCATAGGTGTGCACTCCTCCTGGAGCCCCTCTTGGGCTACTGTCGGCCTCAAGCTCGAATAAAGAAGGAAAGGTGGGCATGAGATTAGCGACTCCATCCCGTACAAAACTAATTCGCTAAAAAAACACTAATCAGAAAAAATAATTCAAACCATTTAAAATCTACCGTGTGAGTTAGGAGGTCTTCATTTAGAAGAGTTATGACGCCTCATAGTGAAGGTCGAGTCCCTTCGGAATTCACGAGGCTGATGCCCTTTCTGACAACCAGAAGAACATGGAATATGAGAAACCGTGAGAGTCTTCCAAATTACTACAGAAATGAAGATTGCTGCTTCAGAGGTATGATTACTACAATTTTGTGTTGATTACATACATTCAATAGTATTATAACCCTCTTCTATATTCCTATTGACTCACATCAATAACAATGATTGGTTGGGAAAACAATTTTCTCAAGGTTAATAAACAAAGTGATATAAATAGCATGACGTGGATAGACTAGCCAAAATTAAAAATAGTAACCAGACAGCCTTCATTTCTCCTCATTTAATAAAGTACACAAAATTATGAGGATAATATCTAGGGTTTGTAATTCATCATCGAATGCAATAATGAACATGTAGATTACTCAAAACTATATTGATATCAATGAAATATCGATTAAGTTTAATATATTAATTGAGAAAATATCGATCTGTTCAATGAATATTCTTCTAAAGGAGTTTGTGGTTATAGTACAGTTTGCATAGTTATCACGAGCTGATTTTAACAAGGTCGCAATTAGAGACCAATAAGCACTAGACAGATGTTCCGTACCAGCATAGGACTCTCCAGTAGTCCACATTCATAACTTTACTATCAGGGATAGAACTCAAAATCTCTAATCTCGCGCTCGAACACTTAACCTCAAGACCACTGATCCGGGATCCAATGGTTTATATGTCTAACTTCAACTAATCGCAGATATTACGCGACCATCTCTCATTTCTTGGGATAGATAACCGTCTCATATGTCATGAATTGATTAAAGTTAAATATCAACATCAGTAAATGTCGGCTCAACGGTTCAACGTTAAGCGTGTGCGCGCGAGACCACCATTTTTTCGAGTTTGATCGCTGATGGTAGGATTATGAATGTGGATTATTAAAGAATCGCATACTGGTACGAAACAACTGTCTAGTGCTTAATGATCTCTAATTGTGGTCTAGTTAAGATCAGTTCATAATTTAAACTATCATGAATTACCAATAACAAGTCAACGACTATGTTAAATAGTTCTGTATTACATCACACATACACACACACACGCACATATACAAGTACAATGTTTACACCGGTCTGAAAACGTCCAATTACATAGGCAGTTAGCCTAATTAGAAAGGAGATGAAAATTGCACACAGAAAATTGTTGTGTATAACATTTGCCTAATCAATAAATTGGATTATGTTTATAAAAATGATCATTTTGGTTTTAAATAACAATTGGTACCTCTAACCATCATGTAGTACCTTGTTATGTAATGAAAATACCTTATGACGTAATAACACAATAATTAACATACCTAGACAAAGTAAAAAGTACAAAACGCATTGAAAACCAAGATAAGATGATAAAACTTTTCAAAGATGGAATCATATCGTCATTCGATTGACTACAACACAGCGTTCAGTTTTAAAAGAATGAAACATAAAACTATAATTATACGAAGATTATGGCGTTAAGTGTAACAGTTTAGACGGATTTGTACTTGGTTAAAATCTAATCCCACAGAGTCTCTGAACATGACGAATCTGCGTACATTTGACTGACTTGATGTTCGGTACTAGGATCCCTGAATAAAAAACAAAGCGGTTAGGAGAACGAAGTATGAGAACCCAATTGAACATAAAATAAATCAAAATCATATTTCAGTATGGTAATCGTTATATAATTTACACCTATTAACAGTCAGATTTACTTACTTACTTACTTACGCCTGTTACCCCTTCGTCGAGGAGCATAGGCCGCCGACCAATATTCAACAACCCACTCTGTCCTCGACCTTCCTTTCTAGTTCTATGCAGTACTTATTCATTCTTCTCATGTCTGTCTGTCTGATCTTCATCTCCTCCTTTGGCCTTGAGGATTCCATGTGACGATTTGGCCTTGTGACGCAGTTCGGTGCTTTTCTCAATGTGTGTCCTACCCACTTCCAGCGCTTCTTCCTAATTTCTTCTTTTACTGGGATCTGCTTTGTTCTCCCCCATAGTAGTAGGTTGTTGTTGATAGTGTCTGGCCAACGGATTTGAAGTATTTTGCATAGACAACTGTTAATAAACACTCATATCTTCTGGATGATTTCTTTCATAGTCCTCCGAGTTTCTGCTGAATACAATAGAACTGTCTTGACATTCGTATTGAAAATTTCAACTTTGGTATTGGTTGACAGACAGTTGTTTTGAGTTCCAGATGTTCCTCAACTGTAAATATGCTCTTATTACTTTGCCGATCCGCGCCTTCACATCTGCATCAGATCCATCTTATGCATCAATGATGCTGCCCAAATACGTAAAGGTTTTTACATCCTCCAAATCTTCTCCGTCAATTGTGATTGGATTGGTGGATTCTGTGTTGTGTCGGAGAATCCTGCTTTTCCCTTTGTGTATATTCAGACCTAGTGCTGCTGAGTTTGCTGTTACACTAGTCGTCTTCTCCTGCATTTGTTGTTGCGTGTGTGAAAGAAGAGCCAGATCGTCTGCGAAGTCTAGATCGTTCAGTTGCATCTTAGCTGTCTACTGTATCCCATGCTTCCCCCCACATGTTGACTTCAGATTGACATACATTAAATTGAGCAGTACATGACACTGATGTGCAATTTACTGAATTATCCGTCTTTGACTACGAGATAAATTGATATGATTACTTCTTAAAGTGTAATGAACTAGCATAAGTTATTCGAAGAATAAGTCAATATTATAGGTCATTGACACTACAATTGATTGACTCACTGCTTACCATATCAGAAGGTAGGGGACTATAAATAATTGGTTTCGTAACCTATTAGCATAAAACTAACATAATCAATAGTTCTCAGGGAATTAATGGTGAAAATTCAGTATTGTACTAAACAGGTAATGCTGAATAGAGCGATTATTATTATTATCGTTTGGTTAGACAATTTGATGTATACTAAATCCACCAGACAAGAGGTAACTTGATGGTTAAAACATTCAGTAATCAAATAGTAATTTAAAAACTCAAATGCCGATCATTCATAATTTATAAGTTTGTCAGTTTGAAATCATGAGTCAATGAAGCTAGACCACCATGGAAAACCTGAAAGCACTAGACGACCGTTTGGTCCTAGTATGGGACTTCAGTGGAGTTCAACTAGGTGTCTTGTGAGATTTCAGCTCACTGAAGACAATGGTGTACGGTGGCGCACTTTCGTGGATTGGTTGAAGTTATACATTAACACCGTTCGATGCCGTCCGGCTCAGTGGTCTAGTGTTTAAGCACTTGAGCGCGAAACTGGTAGGTCCTGGGTTCGAATCTCGCAGGGAATGAGGTCGTGAATGCGCACTTCTGAGGAGTCCCACACTGGGACGAAACGGCCGTCTAGTGCCTCCAGGTTTTCCATGGTGGTCTAGCTTCAATGGACTCATGATTTCAACCTGTGAAATTTCTAAAAATCTCCACAAAACTCATTCTGATTGTAAGTTTGTAATGAATAAATGAAGCCAAATGAAGACACTCGAAGTTCAATTACTTTAATCAGTAGCCTAATGTCAATAATATGAATTATACTGTATACAACATATAGGCTTCCAGTTACTGGAAACATCATGAATATGTTACAGTAATAATGTGATTACTCGAGCTCATTATCAAAATGTTCATCATCCAAATTTTTTAGAAATATCGATATTATTAAACGACAGATTTGAGGCGAACAAGGGAAAAAGTATGAAAAAATATTTTCTTTAGTGAGTGAACGAGTGAGAATACAAAATTTAAAGCATATTCAGTTTCATGTTATTCCAATATCTAATTGGAACCAGCTAAGAAGCAGCTTACAATATAAAATAATCTATTATATACGTGCTGGCGGGTGGCCTATGCTCCTCCGCGAGGAGTAACTGGCTCAAGTAAGTAAGTAAGTATCATATGCTTAACACATAAAGCTGTCTATCTACACTCAGTAGCCAATTACAACTTCAATTGGCTAGACATATCAATATTACTATGATTTGAACAGCCGCATATTATCGATGGTCTTTACAAAAGTTGTATAGCGTATCAAAAGCGTAATTTTACGTTTTGGTTTGAATTGTTTTCTCTGGTTAGTGTTTCTTTAGCGAGTTAGTTTTCTACGGGATGGAGTCGCTAACCTCATGCCCAACCCTCCTCCTTTATCCGAGCTTGAGACTGGCAGTAGCCCGAGAGGGGCTCCAGGTGGAGTTAACATTCATACCCTAGTTATCAATAAATCTTTAGTTCATAATATTTCATGGTAAAAAGACACTTTCACACAATACATTAGTTAATTGACTTCGTTTATTCAAGGCACACACATTGTTAAAAATGAACTGTATTAGTCTCAAATTATGCTTTATGTTTGATAGCGAATTTTCGAACAATACAGTATATTCATCTAAATGACAGGCAATCACTTTATTAAATAACAATTATCCATCATCACTCAGTAATATCATGATTAGTATTATTTACTTACGCATGTTACTCCTCGTCGAGAAGCACAGACCGATTCACCAACATTCTCCATATAACACTGTACTATGCAATCCTTTTCAGTTGTTTCCAGTTGCTCTCCATCCTTTTCATGTCTGTTTCCATTTTCCAATGTATTGTGTTCTTTGACCTTCCTCTTTACCATTTCTCTTTAGGATTCCAAATTAGCGCTTGCTTTGTAATGCAGTTTGATGATTTTCGTAATCTATGTCCTATCCATTTCTTAAGTCTTTTCTTAATTTCCTTTACTCTTGGAAGCTGGTTTATTCTCTCCCATAATAAGCTGTTGCTGACGATATCCTTTCAATGGATATTGAGTATCTTGTATAGACAACTATTTAGAAATACTTGTACCTTTTCGATGATGCTTATGGTAGTTCTGAATATTTCAGCTCCATACAGTAGAACTGTCTTAACATTCGTATAAGAAAGTAAAATATACATTTTACTACATAATCAATTATTCTTCTTGTTTATTACAACCAAACCACTTAAACATAATTGACGGTTATCTACTGATAAGATACACAATGATTCAAACCAAATTTAATTATCAAAAGCTTATGTGCGTGTGTGTGTATGTTTATGTTTTAATGGTTTTCAACCCGCTTTACTAGTGAATATGTAAAGATTGCTGTTTGGATACTACTCATATGAGTATAGTAATATGATATGCTGTTGTTGAATAATAAAACACTTAACAAAATGTAACAAAACCAGTCTACTTTAGTCAAGTTTGGGCTGAATTTATTTTGAATCATACAGGAACCATGAACCATGTTCCGTTTTTTTCTCTCTTGTAGACAAGCCATAAATATTTTAGAAAAAAAAACGTTGTACAAAACTCGTTATGTTCAGTTTGTTATTAACCATATCTATTAGTAATATAAACAATTACCTGTTTGAATGGAAGTTTAGTTGTGTTATTAAGAACTGAACATAATCACACAGAGAGAGAGGGTGTTTTATGGAGATTGTAACAATTTTAATAGTTGAATTCATGAGTCGATTAAAGCTAAACTACCCATGGAAAACCTAAGAGCACTGGATAGCCATTTCGTCCTAGTATGGGATTCTTCAACAGTGACCATCCACGATCTCGTACGCGGGATTCGGACCAAGGAAATTCGGTCTCGCGTGCAAACACTCAACCATTAGACCACTGAGCCAGCATCCTACGGTGTTAACATCTAACTTCAACCAATCCAACACGGATGCTCACCGTTTAGGAGTTCCAAAATAGGATGAAACAGCAGTCCAATACTTCCAGATTTCCAGAGGTGGTCCAACATCAATCGGTTTATGATCTCAATCAAAAAATTAATAATCTCCGCAACCTCAAACTGATAGGTCTAACTGTCGAACTGGACTTCACTGGTTGATTCAAACTATCTGGTTGAAGCCTAAGTAATAACTTTAATCAGTGGTTAGAGACGTTGCGTAATATGGATTAGGATAAGTCACAATAGCACTGATTTATTCATTCTTTATCTCTTCCTAGATTTTGAGTTTCAGCATTCATCTATGATTGTTTTTTATGCATTCCTTCTTCTCGAACTATGTTCTTAGTGTTTAAACGTTTCCATTACCACTGCTAATACGATTATTCTAACTGCTTTATTATTCTTTATGCTAGTTTCTTCTCATTTTGATGTAACTCAAACTAACGAATATTTGTTTCAAGCTCTAAACTGACTATAAATCACTAAGTCTTCAGGCTATAGGTCTTGGTGATAAGTTTCGAATTGAATTTTATCACAGCAGTCTAAATATATTATGCTAACATTGAGGTATGAAGGTCTTAGATTCAAGCTCGTATAAAGTTGTACATGCGTAAGACATAGAAGGTTCAAAGTAGGACCGAATAACTCAATGGTTTTTTAGTTTTCAGAGCTTCTTCGATTGCGATCAATGCATAATTAAATCTGTTTATGAATAATATCAGTCAAGAGTTTTAATAACCTAATTACTTAAAATATACTTTAAAAAGCTATGAAGCAACCTATTAGGAGAAATGCAATAGGAACTCACACCATGGTCGCCGTTGACATCCATTTTCAACGATGTCTGAAACCATCCCAAACCGATTAGTCAGATAATGTTTCTAACACTCACCAGGTAATTATATGAATTCAACGGATACTATCACATAACCTGACTACTTATTATTCTACCATAACACGTCATAAAACAATCGCTTCGTCACTTTTTGAAAACATTCCTATCGCCGAATATCATTATAGTGTATGAAACTCTCTAGAACGACATGAAGTATCTGATGTTATTAACGATTGTTGAGAATATTTACTCAGTCTAACATTATGTGTTTGTTTTGTTATGTCTGAATATTAGATTCTTGATATACCGCGTACACCTTGAGCACTCGAACGCTAGAATACAGAAGACAAGTAAGAAGGAGTGCTATTCCAAACAATATCAAATCTGGAACTTTCAAGTATTTACAGTCTCTTGTGTAAGGGTTTTTTCTGGGATTCACCTGGAAACTCAGTTCAACATGAGTATTTCCTTATAAAAAGTTTTTTTGATAGTTACCACTAATCACTAATAAGCTCTAGAAGTGAATAGGACACACATTAAGGGAAGCATTCATCGGCGTCACAAGACAAGCCTTCACTTGGAATCCTCAAGGCCAAAGAAGGAGAAGAGGAAGACCTAAGAACACATTACGCCGTGAAATACAGACGGACAGACATGAGAAGAATGAACAAGAATTGCATAGAACTAGAAATGAAGGTCGAAGACAGAGTGTGTTAGAGAATACTGGTTGGTGGCCTATACTCCCTTGGGGGTACATGTGCAAGTAAGTAAGTAACTAATCATCAATGCAAACAAAGCAGTCCGCTAAATTAGATATGTAAATTCATTTTTTTTAAATAAACATAATCTCCATGGTTCTGATTTAACAAACTTCTTGAAGAATTTTACAAACATCAAATAAATGGAATGATATTCAACCCCACCCCCCCCTTTAAATTAATTGAATATTCAATGAAGCTTAAATATTATCGCATGTCAATAAACTTGACAGTAACCAACTTTTGTTCATATACATTTTCATCGTATATCTGGTTGTTTGCTCCAATTCAAAAAAACAATAATAATAATATGACTATTATCAGTAGGGGGTTTTGTAGAGATTTCGGCAATTTTTTTATTGTTGAGACCGTTAAGTCCAGGATTCGAACCCTGAGAAGCGGGATCGTGGATGAACACCATTAAGAAGTCGCATACTAAGACGAAACGACCGTTCAATCGTTCCAGGTTTTCTATGGTGACCTAGCTTACATCAACTCATGAATTAAACTATTAAATTAATAAAATGATTGTTTGTTTTTTTTAATAATTTTTATGATCATTAAATTAATGACTATCAGTAGTCAATTGGAAACAAGTCACTTGATTCATTTTAATAACTTAGTTACTATTCAGACATAAGTTTATTAGTCATCATGACAATTAAATAGTATCCATAACCAGTTGTAACTTGTATGGAAAAATAATGATTTACAAAACAAACAAAACATAACTATACTTCATCTAAACAAACTTAATATTCAATACATTGGGAATTCATGTTATAATTATAAGTATAACCACTAGAATGAACACGGAAAAGAGAAAGGCCAAAGAACACATTACGTCGGATAATAGAAGCAGATATGAAAAGGATGAATTACAACTGGAAGGAGCTGGAAAGGATTGCCCAAGACAGCGTTGAATGGCAAATGCTGCTGAGCGGCCTATGCTCCTTCACGAAGAGTAACAGGCGTAAGTAAGTAAGTACTAGGATAAACAGATGAAATTCTCCATTTAATCAAGTTTGTATTCAATAAATAATGAAGTTAGTGTACAATGTTTATAAGTATTACTAGTCAATAAGTGAAATGATATTATATGTGTAGTGTGTGCTACTGATGTTGACGGATATAAGTAGTATGTATCATCAATCGAAAATGGAATATCTGATGGTAGAAGGTTAAGAGGATCAATGAAAAAAGAATGAGAACAAAGAATGATTGGTATGGAAACGAAGAAACAAACGAATTCTGAGACGGTTGATTGATATTTTGCAAATGAAATAGTTACTATATGATTCAAATACATTTGATTGTCCCCTCTTCTGTTCTCGTTCATTACATATAGACCATTATCATTTTGAATAGCTAAGTTGAAACTCAATTACTAAGTAGTTCTCGTCAAGCTGTGTATCTAGAACGATACACCAATGAGTAGTTTTGATAACATATCAGACTTATTCAGCTAAAATAGGAATCATTTCATGATCATATCTGTCACTGTTGATTGAACGAATCACGAAAACCAACAGTTAAAGTTGAAGAAAAATTGATCTTTCGCTAAAAATAGTTTAACATCATATCACACTAATCTTTCAACTAACTTAATTACGCAATCGGAATTTATCTCCTAAGCTAATATTGTAAAACGATGACAGAGGGATGTATAATTTTTTGATATGTTTTGCAATCTGAACTATCTTCTCTGCTGCTCTTCAAGTGTTCTGTCAACGGCGTGCTCTTGATGCACAAAAACTCTTCACTCTATCCGACAATGATTGCAACTTTGACACCACCTCCCTCTACACACTATTTACCAACATCTTTATGAGCAAAGTCCACTACAATATGTTGAACCGCGATTACTTTGGATCTAATTTATAGGTGAGAACGACTAAACACAACTGATTCTATTTAGATAAGTTTCACTTCTAGGTTTGATTTTGTTTCGATGTATTTGCCACAGTTTTACTTTTATTACTTACTTCCTTACGCCTGTTACTCCTCGTGAAGAAGCATAAGCTGCTCATCAGAATTCTCCATCCAACGCTGTCTTGGGCAATGCTTTACAGCTCCTTCCAGTTATTATTCATCCTTTTCATATCTGCTTCTATTTCCTGATCTAATGTGTTCTTTGGCCTTCCTCTTTTACGCTTCCCTTCAGGATTTCAAGTTACGGCTTGACTCGTGATGCCGTTTGATGATTTCCTCAATGTATGTCTTATCCATTTCCATCGTCTTTTCATAACTTTCTCTTCAGCTGGAAGCTGTTTAATTCTCTCCAACAGTAGGCTGTTACTGATGGTATCCGACTAATGGATGATGATTTTTTGTTGTCTGCTTCATAGATTACAGAACTATGATAAGGAAATTGCTTATTCTCTTGTTACTCCAGTGATACTTTTAAGTAAATAAAAAAAACTGACGTTTTACTAAATGAAGTATTTTAAGATGCTAATTTTGCTCAATTTGGAACTCAGCCAAATAGACTGATATTCCTTTTACTGGTTATCGATTTTGATATTTCTACTACTACAGTAATTAACCGACTTCATTCACTAACGATAAACGGCATCATAAAAGAAGACATGATATATAAATAGAAGTAGAATAATCTTTACTGTGGTATGTATCTAAACTTCATGAATAAAAGAAAACTCAGTTCCTTAAATAAACATGCTTTTTCATAACAAACGACAGTATATTTCCTGATAGAATCAATGTAGAAATCAAAAAAATTTTGTGTTTAGTTGAAGTACTGGAAAAAGTCAATAAAAAGCTTTTGCATATTATAATACATAAGATTATTATTTTATTACTAGGCGTAAGAGGAGAATAAGCAATGATGGATAGTAGCTAGCAGTGGAATCCAGTTTGACGAACCTTTCGTTCTATCTGGGACTCGTCAGCTAGATGTACTTAAATCTCAGAGTTTATATCTACTCTGGGACTCGAACCCAGTCCCGTTCGTTTGCTTTTTTACATCATTAAAGCTGTTTAAATATACTCAACAAAACAGATGATCAATCAAATAGAAAAGACTTGTAGTACCCAGTATACGACTTTTAATATGCTTAAACAGTTATATCTAATATAAATAAAATAAAGCAACATATAATGATCACTACTTTTTTCATTCAACACTGATTAGAGTCTAAAAATAAAGGTCATTGGATAACGATTGCCAAGGATTTCTAAACTTGAACATAATAATATTACACTTGATGGAGAAGCTCTGGAAGATGTGGAATCTGCCACGTATCTGGGAAACGTCATCAATGAACAAAAAGGATCTGATACACACATGAATGCGAGGATTGACAAAGTAAGGACAGCATTCCTACAGTTGAAGAACATATGGAACGCAAAACTACTCAAAACAACCAATATCAAAGTCACACTCTTCAATACGAACATCAAGACAGTTCTACTGTAAGCAGGTGAAACTTGGATAACAACGATACAAACACTATCAAAAACGTACTATTATTTATAAACAATTGTCCACAAAAGATACTCAATATCCGTTGGTCGGATATCATCGTCAACAGTCAATTGTGGGAGAGAACAAACCAGATTCGAGCTGAAGAGGAAATTAGGAAAAGATAATGGAAATGGAAGAGAGATACATTGAGGAAATCTCAAAACTGCATTACGAGACAAGCAGTAACTTGAAATCCCAAAACTTACTTACTTACGCCTGTTACTCCTTGTGAAGGAGCATAGGCCGCTCACCAGCATTCTCCATCCAACCCTGTCCTGGGCAATCCTTTCCAGCTCCTTCCAGTTGTAATTCATCCTTTTCATATCTGATTCTATTTCCCGGCGTAATGTGTTCATTGGCCTTCCTCTTTTCCGCTTCCCTTCAGGATTCCAAGTTAGGGCTTGCCTCGGGATGCAATTCGATGATTTGCGTAAATCCCAAAAGCAAAAGGAAAAGATGAAGGTCAAAGAATAAACTACATCAGGAATTAAAAACAATTATGAAAAGGATGAATAGTAACTGGAATCAATCAGAGAGGATTATCGAAGACAAATTTAGATGGAGAATACTGGTAGGTGGTGGCCTATGCTTGTCGACAAGGTGTAACAGGCATAGGTATGTACAATAAATATTTAGTTGATATCCTTTAATAAATGAACATTATCTCTATAGATACAAAGAAAGAAAAAAAGAAACAACATTTTATTTATTCAAGAATTCTCTGCTCTGATGATTAACTTTAGTTACTTCATTCATTCAATCAGTCTATTACATATTGAGTCAACAGTAGATGAAACAAGAATAAACATGTTAATAGTCGTTGTATACAAAATCAATAAATTCCCTCCTTGGTTTATGTATTTTTTTTACTGATATCAATAATTATGTTACATACAATAGGTGAATTGATTAAATATTGATTTATAATGAATTATCTTTCAATGAATTATTTCTTTGTGAATATCAATAGTATTCTAAGAAAGAAAGTATAAATTGATGATAACCTCAGAGAGATTCCAGGCGGTAGATCTTAACATATCCAAAGGAAGATGTTAAAACATTTACGTAGCCGGACAGGATCATTGATGAACATAGTGGATCTGATGTAGATATGAAGGCGTGAATCAGCAAAACAAGAAGAGCATATCTACAATTGAAGAACATCTGGAACTCAAAACAACTGTCTGTCAACCAATACCAAAGTCAGAATTTTCAATACAAATGTCAAGACAGTTCTACTGTATGGGGCAGAAACCTGAAGAACTAAGAAAGCCATCATCCACAAGATATAAGTGTTTATTAACAGTTGTCCATGCAAAATACTTCGGATCCATCAGTCAGACACTATCAGCAACAACCTTCTACTATGGTGGAGAACAAACCAGATCCCAGAGGAGGAAGAAATTAGGAAGAAGCGCTGGAAGTGGATAGGACACACATTGAGGAAAGCACCCAATTGCGCCACAAGGCAAACCGTCACATGGAATCCTCAAGGCCAAAGGAGGAGAGGAAGATCAAAGAACACATTACGCCGGGAAATGGAAATAGACATTAGAAAAATGAACAAGAATTGGATGGAACTAGAAAAGAAGGCCCAGGACAGAGTAGGTTTGAGAATGCTGGTCGACAGCCTATGCCCCTCGACGAGGGTTAACAGGAGTAACTAACTAAGTAAGTAAGATTATCCTCAAGTTTCACTAAGTGTATCGCATCTAGGACGTAGGTTCGTGTTTTTTATTTATTTGGTAGTTAATTATTGCATTTTGAACCAGTTTTAAATAACCACATCACACACAAGATATTTTTGTTCAATTGATGAAATAACACTCAAAATTTAGAAGTTTTACCTTCTGTTTACACCTGAGCAATTGAATAATCAAAAAAAAAAAAAGAAAACGGATACTTTAAATAGGATACTTATTTATTCCTAAAAATAATGAATTTTTCGTAACACTATTATATAAGTCAGTCGGTCAGCTACAACTTAGGACTAGGCACATATGTGCATTGGTTCAAGTTGCCATACCTCACACATTAACACAGCAACATGAACACTGGATTCATAGGAGTGGTTAAGTCAATGGTGGTAATATATAAAAGGAAGACTGCATATAAGGATATAGTACAGGAAGAAGTTGTTGGTAGAAAGAAAGATATACCACGGATATCCGTCTCCAAAGGTTAGGTCTCAACAAGTACGGAGCTGACACGAAAATTACTCACAAGATCGTTGTGTGTGACCGACCTCAAGCAGTTGTCCCTTGGGCACTGCGGTCACGCTCTCAGATCACTAAGACCACATTTAATCCAATTTCCTTTTCAGATAACTTTAGAAGAACCCTTCCGCGGTATGGGCAACAGGGAAGTGATAACCGTCCTCATACCTCTAACAGCACTCAAGACCACTATCATATAAGACTTGAATGTCAACAACAGGATTTTGTAACCTTTTAAAAAAACAACCGTAATAAATATCATAATGGTTAAAAACGTTTGTGGTCATAGTGCCTTATTAGTCTAATGGATAATACACCGGTATTTGAAATGGTAGCTGGTCACCTACACATAGCTACAAATTTCAGTATTGCTGTTTTTAATGAAACATTAATACAGTAGCTACCACTTCCAATGTTGAAGTGTTATTAATAAGATCACCATGTTACAACAATCATTACGTGTTAACAGAGTTTAGTTGATTTCATCGTAAACATCATCATATGAAAACTTTAAATTATTGAAATTTGTCATATCTGTCATACTACAAACAGACGGTCCTTTTTATTGTGAATTAGATAAAGATAGTCTACAGGAAACTCTGCTTAATCAAGGACTCCTATCAGTAAGCAGTAAGTTTTAACTGTGATCTTGAAGAAACAGATCCTTCTGAGAGGTTTAAATCTGAATCATCTAGACTTACAATTTGAGCTGTTATCGTCAAGATATTCGGATGTTAACTAACCTTCAGGCATTACTCAATAACCTTTATGAATAACCCTCATGGTGCATAAATTAATGGATACTGGATCATAATCTCTCTTTCTCTCTCTTTGTAGAAATTTCAACATCTAAATGCTTGTGAACCTAAAAAAACTGGTCCTAAACAAAAATTCAGATTAGCTACTATCCTAAATCGGATCATAGAGTACAATAAATACGAAAGTCCATACTTTCAGTTAAAGTGTCCTTATTTTCTTGTTATTATCATGATACTTGTTATTCAGCAGATTGATCAATTCAATGTTCAATATGTACATAATTTATTCTACGTTAATTTAATTCAATATACTTAGGATGACTAGCTTCGTCAGAGAATTTTCGGAGTTCTGGTGAGAAGCCATGAACAGTGGAGCTAACCTATATCAGGTAGAAACAGGTATCTACCTCAGTACAATCGAAGATGATCGCGCAATTTCGTGGATTGGTTGAAGTTGAAAATTAATATCGTTGGATATCGGTTCAGTTGTCTAAATGTTAGGCGTTCGCGTGCGAGATCCATAAGCCTTAGGATTCGAATCCTGCGAGCGGGATCATGGATACGCACTGCTTAGAAATCCCACAATAGGACGAAACGGCCATCCAGTGCTTCCAGTTTTTCAATGGTGATCTCAATCAAAAACATAATAATCTCCACAACCTCATACTGATACATATAGTAGTTCAACTGTTTAAATAATCTAAAATTCAAAGCTGAGTCATTATTGGACTTATATTCTACAGTGACTAGTACCATAGTAGCAAACATTTATGTAAATCTTATAATTTATTTATGTGAATAATAATGAGAATAAATCAACCAACTAGAATGTTACTATGACTAACTAATTGATCATTAGTGAAAATGTAGTTAATCTAAAGTTTGTCAACTACATTGTAACTAAGATGGTGGAGAAGATTTGTAACTCAGATGGAGGATTTTGTACCTGAATATACAATGTACAAATTAAATGTCAGTACAATAATAATAATGATAGTTTACATTAGAATGTATTCTTTCCGCACACACACACGCACACACACACAAACATAAAAGCTAATAAAAACGAATGTTTATATTTTGATGAGGTTTGGTTCTCTGAGCTAAATGGTTTGGTCGTGAAGCTTTCGTCGTTCTCCTGAACGATATCAACAGTAGCACAAACTTCAGGTAAAAGTGAAGTATTTTAGTTTCTCCACATGTGGTTCACAGATTGTCCTATGAGTCTTCTCCACCATCTCAATTGTTTATATTTACTGCTATCGGAAAGTTTTTTTCTTATGAATATGATTGATGTGAATAGAATGTTGTGAAAACAAAGTGCACCATGAATCACAATAATACCATTTCAATGAAAATTCACATTGTGTATCCATGTGCGTGTGTGGGTGTATAACACTGAAGATTCAAAAATTAGTGCCTTATTTAGTAGGCTAGTGAACGAGAACATAAGTAGGGACAATCGAATGCATTTGAATATAAAATTAAAGAATCTTTTAGTAAAATCTGAGAATCATACAGTAAATACTTCATTTCCACAATGTCAATCAATCGTTTCAGACCTCACTTGTTTCTTCGTTTCCATATTAATCATTCTCTGTTCTCATTCTCGTTTTATCGATCCTCTTAACTTTCTACAGTCAGATATTCCATTTTCGATTGATGATACATACTACTTATTTCTGTCAACCTCAGTAGCACACACCATAGTAGTACTGTTTTCATCTAAATATATGCATTGTCAATCTCTCCTCTTCCACTTTATTTCTCTTTGAAGTCTTATCACTCTAAGTGGGTTGATGCCTGAATAACTAAGCTTGATTTATTTTCATCAAACTGAGCAGAAATTTCGCCTATTTCAATTTATGGCTGCGATATGTGGTCTTTAAAAGTATTAGATATTTGCAAGTTAATGTAATTTGATCATCACAGTTTACAATGTTTTTCTCACATACGGAAGAAAGACCAAGTAAAGAATGGTTGGGCTAGACTAAAAGTACTAAAAAAATCTCGTAAATCAATTGCTGAAGCTCTCAATCTTCCTTAATTGAAGTGGTTGGGTTATGTGTAACATATAACTAATTATCTCCTACACTAATATGGAATTTTCGTCGACATAGGAGTAGGTTAGAAGAAAGCTGGGAGCGGCCAAATAAAAGCATGACATAACCCCAGGAACTCATTGACAATTGGACTGAAAAATGTCGGTAGCTGCAGAATATATGATTGGAATATTGTGATTATCATAACCAGGGTTCGTAACGTTTGGTGCATTGTCAATAATACTGGCAGTGGGATTTCAACTGATCGAGCACAGTTTTTAGACATTTGGTCCTCAAGATTTGTCAAGAGGAACATCTTCTGAAGGTGAATCCAGTAATGATTCTATATTTATTTTTTAATTCAAAAAATCAACACCTGATACTCTTGATTTATATTTGTTAGTTACTTACGCCTGTTACTCTCAATGGAGCATAGGACGCCGACCAGCATTCTCCAACCCACTTTGTCCTCGGCCTTCCTTTCTAGTTCTATGCAATACTTATTCATTCTTCTCATGTCTGTCTGTCTCCATTTCTAAGAATAGTGTGTTATTTGATCTTCATCTCCTCCTTTGGCCTTGAGGATTCTATGTGAGGGCTTATCTTGTGACGCAGTTCGGTGCTTTCCTCATTGTGTGTCCTATCCACTTCCAGCGCTTCTTCCTAATTTCTTCCTCCTCTGGGATCTGGTTTGTTCTCCACCATAGTAGAAGGTTGTTGCTGATAGTGTCTGACTGATGGATCCGAAGTATTTTGCATAGACAACTGTTAATAAACACATGTATCTTGTGGATGATGGCTTTCTTAGTTCTTCAGGTTTCTGCCCCATACAGTAGAACTGTCTTGACATTTGTATTGAAAATCCTGACCTTGGTGTTGGTTGACAGACGGTTGTTTTGAGTTCCAGATGTTCCTCAGTTGTAAATATGCTGCACTTGCTTTGTCGATCCGCGCCTTCACATCTGCATCAGATCAACTATGTTCATCAATGATGCTGCCCAAATATGTAAAGGTTTTTACATCTTCCAAATCTTCTCTGTCAATTGTGATTGGATTGGTGCATGCTGTGTTGTATCGGAGAATCTTGCATTGCCTAAATCTACTGTTCCAAAAAAGGGGAATATCAGTGAACAAAGATGAAGTATCCGATAAACTCATGAATTACTCTTCTAATAGTCAAATCTGTTCTCCCGTCAATAAACTGAATACTGTACTTAACCATATTGTTTTTAAAAAATGGTTTAAAAAGTTGTATTAACCATTTTATTTTTTATCGTATGGTAAGTTCAATCGGTTATTTACATTAAATAGGTAAGAGAAGTGGTTCATGTACTTCAAAACGACTAGACAATTTGAGCATTTTCATATTAGGAGGCCTTGTTATACCTTAGTGAAGATGAAATGATGGGTAACTTCTGAGATCTATTCATGGACTAATGCTATACAACATATATTCTTATTGTATAACTATTCAGTAACTAAGATTATGTATATCTACATTGCCTTTTATTATAAGCTTCTACTTGATCTATTGACTATGACTATGATACAATTTACTATTCTTAAATTATACTCAGTTTATTTATTACAGTCTCCGTCAATCACAGACACTTTTATGGCTTGATCTTGTATAAATGTGTATTTCCTATTTTGTGGTGTGATGTGATCTGTTCGGGTGATATATAAACCAAGTATGTTTGAAATAAGTGATTCGTATGATGGATGCTGGTATTGACGTTCTGACCTGAACTAGCAGAGCTAGGTAGACAATGACCAGTAAGGATGCTAGGCTACTCGTTCTGGTTGAACGTCATTGGTTTGACACAGTGTTAAGATTGTATAAGTCATGTTCTTATTGACGAATAAGTCATGTGGTAATTTTCCCGGTTTAAAGTCACAACATAAACCATTTGACATTTACTATTGAAGAGAGGAGAAACAAAAAGAAACTTGAGTAAAAAATATCATGGATATATTTTATTTGATTAGTTTTTTTTAATCAGCTACTTATAAGCCTATAATATTCTCAAATTAGAAATTATTGTCCTGTTCGCATACATTATAACAGTAAAATTGGGTGTGCATATCATTATGATAACTCCGACTGGAGCCTCCCTGGGCCTACTGTTGGTCCGAAGCCCGGATAAAGGAGGAGGGTTGGGCATGGGGTTGGCCACCCCATCCTGCAGAGAACTAACTCGCTAGAAAAACCCTAATCAGTAAAAGTAAATCACGTCATCATGATGGAGTAAGTAACTTTAATGAAATAGGAAAAAAACACATAGGGTTTTAAATGAATCTAATATATGAGAGGAAATTTTGAAGGATCAGATATAGTAAAGAGAAATTATAGAACTGAAATAATTGATTGATTATATAATGAATTAATTGATTATAAATGAATAGTGATTAAGAATAATATGAGTTGTGATTTCAGCAGTTTAGTTGACTCTCCCGATCTCTCACATTGTACGAGTATTCTATGTACCTCTGGATGTCAGAAAGAGCATCAGCCTCGTGAATTTCGAAGGAACTCGGCTTTCACTATGTGGCGTCAGAACTGACAGGGTAGAGTTTAAATGGTTTGAATTATTTTTTCTGGTTAGTGTTTTTTAGCGAGTTAGTTTTCTACGAGATGAAGTTGCTAACCTCATGTCCAACTCTCCTCCTTTATCTGAACTTGGGACCGGCAGTAGCCCAAGAGGGGCTCCAGCCTTAGTGGAAACTAGTGAGTTAAAATAAAATTATGAATTTGTAAGGAGTGATACAATTACAGAGAAAGAATGATGTAATAAATTGATGATAAATTCACTCTGGTAAGCAAAGATTCACAATTGTTTCTTTTTGGATACATAAGTGCGGCTTGAGATGTTTGACAGTTATGATTTGGGAAAATTTGACAAGAATGTAATCTGACTATTGATTGATAATCCTGAAAGATTTCAGTCTATTAATATGATGCTCTGTGTCACAAAGATGCTTTACAATAGCACTCTCAGTTTTTAATCTCTTTGACCTCAGACGTTTCAGCATGTCTTTGGAATAGAGCGTTAGTCCTAATTTATGTTCTACCAATGTAGCCGCTTTGACAGTTGCATGTAAATTTGTATACTCAGTTAACGTTCAATAAAAGGAGTACCTATCGATCTTTCATTGAAGTAAATAAAATATTATTTGATATAACATAATCAACTTTGTTGCATAATCCATTCTGACTACTGTTGTTTTTTTAATTTTCTGTTTGTTGTCCCTGTAGCCCCATCACTTTTGGATCCAAGTGGAATGAAAATATGATTTCTGTCTATGATTGTTTTTTTAGGAGTTTTGTCTTAACTTTTTAACATGGATACCCGTTGTTCCTTAGATATACTTTTCACATTTATCAATTCTGCTTCCAATGTGTTGGTGGTACATATATCCTTCCGTCTTCTACAAAATAGCGCTTTAATAAGTGTTTTCATTTTGTATCAGAAGGGGTTTTCTGGACAGATTTTTTAGAAATTTCACTGATTGAAATCATGAGTCATTTGAAGCTAAACCACCATGGAAAACATGAAAGCACCAGACCATCGTTTCATCCTAGTATGTAACTCCTTAATAGTGCATATCCACGATCCCGGAAGCGAGATTCGAACCCAAGGCCTTCGGCCTCTCGCGAAAACACTTAAATTCTAGACCACTAAGCTGGCATCCAGCAGTGTTAATGTCTAACTTCAATCAATCTGCTAAATTGCTCCACCGTCCACCATTGTCTTCAGTGAGTTACTGCCTCGCAACCGACACGGTTGAACTCTACTGATCACGGCTTGTCACTAGAACTCCAAATCATCCAGTACTTCCAGGTTTCCCAAGCTGGTCTAGCTTTAATGGGCCAATGAATTCACCTATTAAAAATACTACAATTTCCTCAAAAATCCTTTTCTGATATTAATTATGAATTAATCACTTCTAAAGACGCCAACATCTGAAGGGTCAGGATTTTCAACAGAAATGTCAAAACAGTTCTACTGTATGGGACGGAAACCTAGACAATTACGAAAGCCATCATCCACAAGATACAAGTGTTTATTGACAGTTGTCTATGCAAAATACTTCGGATCCGTTGGCCACACACTATCAGCAACAACCTTCTACTATGGTAGAGGACAAACCAGATCCCAGTGGAGGAAGAAATCAGGAAGAAGTGCTGGAAGTGGGTAAGACATACATTGAGGAAAGCAACCAATTGCATTACAAGACAAGCCCTCACATAGAATCCTCAAGGCCAAAGGAGGAGAGGAAGACCAAAGAACTCATTACTTCGAGAAATGGAGACAGAGATGAGGAAAGTGAACAAAAATTGGATGGAACTAGAAAAGAAGGCCCAGGACAGTGTGAGTTGAAGAATGCTGGTCGGCGTCCTATGCTCCATTAGGAGTATCAGGCGTAAGTAAGTAAGTAAGTAAGTAAGTAAGTAAGTAAGTAAGTAAGTAAGTAATTATTTCTAAATTAATAGTAAATCAGTTATGTAAAGAATGCATTGATTAACTAATCTACTATTTATCTTACATAGTTATTCAATACAGTTTTTATTCCACTTTGTTTCAACAGTGTTATTCAAATAGTTGAAATCATGAGTCAATTGAAGTTAGATCACCATGGAAAGCCTGGAAGCACTGGATGGTGTTATTTAAAATAGAAGATATTGGTTGATTGAATACATTTGTTTCTTACTACTTATATCACTTAGTAGTAATATTGTTTATAATATTAATTTCCTTAATTGAAATATTATAAGAATTTCAATTAAATAATTGATAATGATTTAAAAGCATAATCAATCATAGAAGAATTTCATTGGATCTTGTTTCATGCCTCATTCTATTGTACTCAATTAGGTTCAATGAATCATTCAAATAACTGATTTGTTTCAATAAAGGATTGTAGTGAGTTTGTTAAGCATAGATTGATATCATTAATCGATCAATGTGGATCTGATATTGATCTATTGTTATTCATGAATTGATTCAATTCCTTGATACCCAATAATTGTTATTGAAATGATAAAAGCTGAATGATCATGTAAAATAAAGTCAAGCTTAATCAAAACATTTCTAGTTTATTCTTGTGCTAAATGAGCTACACAGATCTTCTTAAACATACAATTGAGGTTAATTACCAATTAACATACGCCCCCAAATGCCATGGTACGGCAGAGAGTGGGGAGAGTCTGCTCTCTCTCTCTCTCCAAATGCTCTCACATAGCCACGCGTATATAGCCTCTGCCAGGGAAGTCCTACTCACTGCCTTCCCTCAACAGGGGTGTTGTTTACGAAAATGAGAGGACGAAAAGCGAATGTCCGGCGCTTTCACCGGATCCCGAACCAATGGTGCATATGGGCTCCAGTATCCCAAAGGAACAAATGGCGTATGGACCAATCGTTGGTCACCGGCTGCAATGGGACTGCATCTCCTGACGTTGCTCAACTACCTTGTGGATCAGACCTTCAGGTCGAAGGCTCCGGGTGTAGACCCCTAAGAAAACCACCTGCCTCGGTTTGAGCACCCAGGCAGTATCACAGCCCTCACACATATCAAATGAGATTTATGCGGTGCATATGAATTTGATGCCTCTTTGTACCAATATTTATGTGTTAAAATAAAAATACAAATAAAATCGTAAACATACACATTTCAATTCTCTTTGAATGAGAAAATAATTTTACTAATTTGATGATCATTCTCATCCATAGACCAACTTCAACGAAAACGTTATCGAAGACCAGAGAGTATTGAAAAGTTGCTTTATTCTTGTTTTTTCACTCAGTTCCCTGTAGTAAATATTCATTTCTCACTGCATAACAAGATCTAAGTAACCTTTTTTATGGTACTTTGCATAATAAATTACTTTTTGAAAGGGGAAATCATTCATCAAACAAAGATACATCACTTCCAAGTATCTTGTGACTACTTTTTTTCGAATCAAGAATTTGTGTTCCTTTTCGAATAGATATATCAATGTCACTAAGTGAAGTATATTAAATATTTTGTTATAACTTGTTGTCTGTACACCCTGCTAATGTATAACGCATTGATACCGCCAATTTGATAACAGTGAATTATCGACCAGACCAGTGAAATAAAACCGTACGAACAGTCTAGTGTGCTTATCGGTCCTGCTTCCTATCTAGCTCTACCTGCCTGTTCTGTCCAAAACACAAATCTCAGCCTCCACGATATGAATCGTGTATTTCAAACATACTCGGTTTATATATCAACCAGACAGATCACAACGTACCATAAAATAGGAAAAAACATTTGTACAAGAATTAGCCAAATGTGGCTGTGAATGAGGGAGATAGTAATTGATAGACAGGGTATAATTCAAGAATAGTAAATCGTATCATAATTGTCTATGAGTTAAAATGAAGCTTATAATAAGAGGAATATGAATATGAATAGTTTAGTTACTTAACAATTACGCAATAAAATATATGGATAGTACTAGTCCATAAATGGATCCTAACAGTTCCCATTCACTATTCTTATCGGTATATAACACATTTGTTTTTGGTATTTTTAACCTGTTTGAAGATAATAAAAAGCTTGTTTTTTGATAAAGTTTTATTCTCTGAGCTGGATAGTTCAGTCGTGCAGTTTTTATCGTTCTTTTGAACAATATCATCAACAGCACAAATTTCAGGTAGAAATCATCCACCTGAACTACAAATCTTCGTTAGACATTAACACCATTGGATGCCGGCTCAGTGGTCTAGTTGGTTAAGCGCCTGGCGAGAGATTGATAGGTCCTGGGTTCGAATCTCGCGAGATGCGGGGTCGTGGATGCACACTGCTGAGGAGTACTGTACAGGGACGAAACGGCCGTCCAGTGCTTCCAGGCTTTGCATGATGGTCTAGCTTCAACTGACACGTGATTTCAATCTGTGAAAATTTCTAAAATCTCCACAAACCTCTTCTGATAAGAAAAAGCTTCAAAATAGAATGAATTCATTTTATCTTACAAATTTCATTGATTTTGCTTCGATTAAATTTAGTCACTTAATCATGATTCAACGATGGTTATTTCCAAACCCAAGGAAGTAAACTTTTTAGATCGATAGCTATGCTAAGCACTTGGTAATATCAGTCTTATTCCCAACGTGGTTGTCTATAAACATTACAGCTTCTTATTATTATTTAGAATTGTAATTTTAAATCACTGGTCTTGTAGTGAACAGAACACGGGTGGGTACAATCGAATGTACCTAACACAAAATTACAGGACTCGATAATAAAATCTAACAATCATGAAGTAAATGCTTAAGTAGCAAAATGTTCACCAGTTGTCACAAAATGACTCAGACTTCATTGTTCTTGCATTTTTATACAAATTGCATTCTGTTTCCATTCTTCACTGTTCGATCCTCTTGTCTCTCTGCTGCTAAACGTTCTTTTCTCGACTAACATCATATACTACTTATGTCAATATAAGTAGCACACACCACAGTTTATGTTAAAACTTCTGGATCGAATCTTCATGTGACGTCTTAGGTAAATACTATTGAGGTATTGTAAACTTGGAGAGAAAGAAAAACACAACTAATTGACCCTTTTGTTTTGATTTTCAATAACCTTCTATCAACATGAAAAACAAATTATTCATTCAAATGTATAATAAGTTTACTAGTTATTTTATGAAATAAAACACATGACTATCTTTCATCTTAATTTTACTTACGCCTGTTATCCGCCTCCCACCTCCCAATCCCCACTTCGTGATCAACAACAATCTTCAACCTACTCTGTCGTTGACCTTCTTTTCTAGTTCTATCCAATTCTTGTACATTCTTCTCCTGTCTGTCTGTTTCCATTTCTTGAAGTAATGTGTTCATTGATATTTCTCTCTGTTCTCTTTTTGGCCTTGAAGATTTCAAGTAAGAGTTTGCTTTGTGATGCAGTTAAGTGCTTTCATCAATATATATATATATTTGTCTTAACCAAAGGAATCAATCATCTTCATCAACTAAAGATTATCAAAAATGATGAAAAGAAGAAACGACATAAACCTGATTGTTTAACAATTCATTAGACTTATTCATCATAATCTATATGATTCATTATTAAGATTATTTATCTACTTTCATCATCTATACTATTACTGTCATTATGAATGTAGTATATAATTGACACATTACTTTACTTAAACATGATAGAATATTGATACGAATCATTATTTACATTATAAGTAGTATAGAAATGATAAATAAAGAATAACAGAAAATATTGAAGAAGAATATATGACAGTTGGTATCATAAATCATTCATTTACATTCGTTTCTCTTTTTTTTCAACAGGAAAACAACAACTGTTGATGATTTCAACAAAGAATCACTCTTTTACTATATTAGTCAAACTAATCCCTTTATGGTTATCACAGGATGGTTTTCATTCCTTGTTATATATTGGGACAATCAGTGATTGCGACTAGTTCGATGTGATTATCATAATTGATTGATGATGGGGTAGTGAACAATGTTATGTGTATCAAGTCCTTATTAGTGCAGATCAAATGCTATGCATCAAGTTGCCATGTGGTTACTAATCTAGGTGACTCGACATTGCATCCACTATATATTGAGATTAGATGGTGGTTGGAGGTAGTCAATAGAAAATCCTGAACCTAGGTTTCGTGCTATTTGGCACTCATCAGCAAGGTGTACCTGTAATCTTGAGGGAACTGGTGCTCCTTAACGAATGGTCGATAGCATTCGATCTGCATTAATAAGGACTTTACACACATAACATTGAT